>JAXQQM020077923.1:0-25299 GCA_034641835.2 Pinus albicaulis | reverse complement strand
AAATTAACCACATGACTATTTAGATACTCATTAAAAATTATGTTAGGCTTCACTCATCCATAAGGTACCAACGTTCAATCATAACAAAGTTTTACCACATTCTACTTAAAATTCCACTATGACTGAAGGGTGTTACATCTCCCCCCCTGGAGCATAACACCATCCTTAGTGCTTTCTTCATTCTTAAAAATATCAGGATATGCCTCCAGCATAAACTACTGATCTTCCCAAGTGGCCTCCTCAGTGCTAAAGTGATTCCACTAGAAATTAACCAGGGTGATGGCTCGCCTCTATAATGTTGTTTCTCTCCACTCGAGAATGTGTTGGGGTTCTACCAGGAACTCTCCATCCGGATTTACCTGTAACATAAACATGTAATGGTCAGCTCAACATGTACATTTAACCATTATTTATAGATCTTTACTATTTCCTTAAGATATTACCTGGGCATCTCGCCAATGAATAACATGTTTGGGGTTATACAAATATTGTTTCAGCAATGAAACATGAAATACATTATGGACTCTTATATGACTGGGCAATGCCAAACAATGTGCCACTAGTCCAATTCTTTCCAATATCTCGAAAGGACCACAAAATCGGGGGGCATTAGAGGAAATTTAATCCTAAAAGTGGCATCCTAAGAAAAAATAAAAAAATAATAGGAAAATAATAAAAGAAAAGTTATAAATTTTGGAGGGGAAAAAAGCTACTTTTTATAATTTTATTTTTGGCTTATTTGATTATAGGTTTACTCAAAATTCATGTTTGTACACTCATGGGATGCGAAATTAAATTTTTCATCCAATGAGTACCCATTATGCATACTTTTGAGAACACCCACATTGATACAAATTGAATATACATTAAAAAAGTGTGTTGAAACACACTTTTTTAATGTATATTCAATTTGTATCAATGTGGGTGTTCTCAAAAGTATGCATAATGGGTACTCCTTAGATGTAGAATTTAATTTTGCATCCAACGAGTGTTTACACTTGAAATTTGAGTAAACATTTAAGGAGATCAGCCAAAAATACAATTTAAAAAAGTAGTTTTTTAATTTTTCCCTCCGAAATATTTACATGCACCTATTTTTAAATTTAAAGGATTTTGATTGGTTTACATATTATGTACGTGAAAATTTTATGGTAAATTTTTAGCTGAAATTTCCTCTAATGCGAGGTTTGCACAACTACCTCATCTTAATGTACTTCTTTTTGGTTTGATCTGTACATAAACATGATCTCCAACCTTAGATTCTCGATAGGTTATTTTTTTGTTAACATAATCTTTTTTCCAATCTTGAGTGGCTTTCAAATCTTTTCGTATCTTCTTGATGGTCTATTCCATTTCTATTAACATATCTAGGCCTAGCATTAACTTATCTTCAGGGCTATTCTAGTCAATAGGTGTGTTACATTTCCTTCCATATAATACCTTGAATGGACTCATTTTAAATGATTCGTGATAACTATTATTATATGAAAATTCAACCAGATGTAATATTCTTCTCAACTACCAGGTTTTTGCATAAAAAACATACACAACATATCTTCTAACACTTGGTTTACACTTTCAGACTGCCCATCCATTTGAGGATGGTACGGAGTACTAAACTGAACTTGAGTTCCTAACCCTATGAAAAAATCTTTCCAAAAATCTGAAGTGAACTTCATATCTCTGTCAGATATAACTATTTTAGGTATCCCATCATGTTGAAACACTTCTTTCATAAAAATATCAGCAATTTGGGTGTTTTTATAGGTGGATTGTATAGGTATAGAGTGGTTTTTTTTTCTCAGCTTATCCACAACTGCCATAATTGAGTCATTATGTTTCTTGGATTTAGGCAGTCCGGTTATAAAATTAAGTGTGATAATTTCCCACTTCCATTCATGTATGGGTAATGGATATAAGAGGCCAATAATATGTTAATGTTATGCCACACTCAAGACATTTGGTTAGATATTCAAAAATATATTTTCTCATGCTTGGAAAAAGATAACTCTTTTTATTAGCTGAAAACATTTTTTTGATAATCCGAATGTGTAGTATATGGAATTTTATGATACTCATCCATGATCAATTTTCTAACTACAATTTGGTTAGGGATATATATTCTTCTGCATGAAAATTAATAGTTGATATTATCCAATACTATGCTCGGTTTTTTTTTACTGAATCATCAGCTTCTTCAACTTGTTTCCATAGGAAATTATATTCGCGATCTCTTTGGAAAGCCTCCTTAATATGTTCTAAAAAATTTAAATTTTATTCGATGGTAGTGGAGTTTGTATACAAATGCAATCGCCTTCTTAATGCATCAGCACTGTGATTTTATTTACTGTTTAGATGCTTGATATCAATTTTAAACTCGATAAGAAATGCACTCCATCTGGCTTGTTGGGCATTCAAATTTGGATGTTTGAAGTAACTTGTTAAACTAGTATGGTCTGTCATCAATAAAAATTTCTTTCCAAGAAGAAAATTCCTCCAAAATTATATTGCATGGATTACTCCAGTTAGTTTGAGGCCATAGGCAGAATCTTTCTTCTAATGTTCCTTCAAATTGCGTGATTCATAAGCTATCACCTTATCTTCTTCCACTAAAACAACCCCAACTCCCTCTTGACAAGAATCTGTGCAGGCTACAAATTCTTTGTCACGGTCAACAATTTTAATTATGGGGGTAGTGGTCAATAATTGTTTCAGACACTCAGAACTTATTTTGCAGTCCTCATTGCACCTAAATATTCTCCCTTTATTTTGTAAAGAGGTGATAGGATAGGTAATCCGGGAAAATCCCTCAATAAAATGATGATAATACCCTCCAAGGCCCATAAAGGATCGCATGTATGCGACATTATTTGGTAGAGGCCAGTCCATTATAGTTTGGATTTTCTCCATATCAACAGTTATACCTTTCATCGAAATGGCGTGTCCAATATACTAGACTTAGTCGTTATAAAAGTCACACTTGCTAAATTTAGCATACAATTGATGCTCTCTCAAAATTTGCAGTACTATACGAAGATGTTCTTCATGGCTTCCTTATCATTCTTTGGTTAAATAGGAGAACAGTTCTATAAATATAGTAACAATTTCATCCAGTTATGGATGTGGTGTTATGCATGTGTGCTTCTGCAAGAAATATGCAGACCAGCCCCAAAGGTACATATTGACAAATTCATAGTACCCAGTAGCATTGGCTTAAAAGTTTGTTTTACATACATATTCATCCTTCACTCTAATATGATGATAACCATTGCAAATCGATCTTGGGAGAAAAATCGCAACACCCTTGAATTGATAAAAATATCACACCATGGCAAGGATACTTGTTCTTAATATTCATATTGTTAAGTTTCCTATAATCAATACATAGTTTTAGATTTCATCCTTGAACAAACAACACAGGCTCCCATGGGGACACACTAGGACAAACATATATCCTTTGTCAACCGCTCTCAGCTACATCTTAAGCTTTTTTCTAACTCGGGTATATTCATATGGTAGGGATCTATCGATATAGGGTTTCTAGGATTCACCATGGTGAAATCAATCTCCCGCTTTGGGGCAATCCGGGATATTTTCAGGAACACATCCAAAAATCTTGTATCACCCAAAGATAAGTTTTCCAATATGGTTTTTGTGTCCTTAGAATTTTTATATCCTACTAGAACAACATAAATTAGGACACTTTTCCTCACATTTTCCCAAACTTAACAGGGAAGTGATGGGGACATCACTTTAGTGGCTTAACTCCTCAATTTCGTCTAAATCAACCTTATGGAAGATAACAATTGATTTTTCTCATGGGGCCTACTCCACGATGAATCCTATAGGTAGATCGGTTATTGGCTTTTCCTTTGGTCTACCAACTTCACCATTATTGAAACTCTAACATCCCTTTGCTTTGTGTTCGTGAGCATCTTTGCATGGAGCAAGGGTTTTCGACAACTTCGCTCCAGACATGGGTTCCTCCACAAATTCATTCCGATTGAGAATTGGCTTTGTTTCAGGCACTATGGGTTTCCCCTTTGGCTTTGGTGATTCAGTAATATCTATGGTTACAAGGTTTTCTGAGTTCATCTATGGTAATTTTCAACAAAATCGAGGGGTTTGAGTTCTCCAAAAATTTCCATGTAACCTTTCCGCAAGTATTACTATATAGTCTTTTTTCTATAATGTTTTGTTGTTACCACAATTTATTTTAATCTATATTTCATTTTTGGTGACAAGATTTTCCTAGGCGAAAGTTACACAAGCCCCGCTCCTTCCGACATCGTCTTAAAAGAAATATTTTGGGTCTTCCTACCATGGTGAACTTACCCTATCAGTATTTATCCTTCCGTGTGTTAGAAAGAACGAGGGTTTCATCCCTCACCATTTACTCGGGAATTAGGGTTAATATTATGTAATCTCGGAAATTTTCTAGCCTCAAAGGTTAGAACATCCCTCATGATGTGCATCAATTTCTTTTAGTCGTCGGATTCATTTGTAATGTAAGATGAATGGTATAAGTTTTTTCATGCTCGTCTTATGATTAAGTTTTTTTGTTTGAACTTCAAGCAATATTATTGATGTGCAATTACTATTTGCGCCCATGGATAAGTCATTTACTATCGAGGGTTTGAAAGTGAAATTTCAAATTTTTGTAAGGTTACATTTCCTTTCAATATGAATACATGAAGCTTAAGGGTTAATATTTTGTTTCTCGTTATACTTTGTTTCGTATATTTGTCTGCTAAGATTCTTGGAATAACTTCCAATTAGGATTGTTTACTCCTACCGACTCGCTCGGTATGGTATAGCAACTAACTTGGTTTTGTATATATATATATATATATATATATATATATATATATATATATATATATATATATATATATATAATCCCAAGTCGCAACAAGGGGAAATGAAATCCTCCCGATTTTGACCCTTCTTATGGTGTTTCTACATTTGCTTAAGATTTATTGTTTCTCTATGCATTCTCTAGTTTTATAATGTTGAAATAATGATATGAGAATTACGTTTATTTATATTTTACCGCACTCGATATTGTATGCATATGTAAGTATTTCACACAAAACATGTAATTGGTGTGAGCCTATGGTTTATTCCCTATAGGGACCATAACAATTTTATTCTTCTTAAACTATCTGAAGCCCAACATGTCGATTGTCTCATAACAAAACAAAAATTTACGGTTTTCTTTCTTTCAAAATAATTTACCAATTAGTTGGTTGTCTCGCAAATACAAAATAAAAATTTATTCTTTTCATATTACTTTTTGCTAAGTTTATTATGCATATTCGTAAGCTCTATCATTCTTACAACATAACTAGGTTATGTTGATTCTTTCCTGTATATCATAGATATACAATCGTTACTCTATGAATACATGTATGTGTTCATTTAAGAACTAATGCCAAAGCTACAAATAGTCTCATTTCGCTTCATAAAGACAATTTTACTTCTAAGCTCAGCAACATAAAAGAAACAATTTTTTCGTTTTGTTACTCATATCTTTCAGAAACATACTTAGAAAAAAATTTGAAGCTCTGTCTCAGAATCCACACAAAAACTAAGACCCCAACTCTGTGAGATGAGGCAATTCAGACTTTTCCTCCCTACACTTTTTACTAGAAGAGTTAGGTTAACAATCCCCAACCAGGTTGAATTTTTAGGTACCATAAACCTATCTAAGGTTCGACTTGAACATAGGATCTGGGGCTGGCTTTCCACCACTAAGGTCCAGCCTTGGGATCACCTTAGGCAAACATTTTCCCTCTTTACGTACCCCTCCTTTCAGAATTTTTTCTCTTCCCGAAGGTCCTCTTTATCCCCCGTAATCGGAGAGTAATTACTTTTTCCCCAAATTTCAACTAAAGAGTCATTTCTTCATGGTTTTCAATTGCAGATTCTACATTCTGTTTAGTTAACTTAATTATTAATAATTAAAGAAAAATAACCACATGAATATTTGGATACTCAATAAAAATATATTAGGTTTCACTGGGTCATAGGGTACTAACGTTCAATGATTATAACAAAGTTTTACCTCATTACTTATGTCTTAACATGACCTTTAGTGGTGTTTACTAAGCACTTTGAAGGCTAATTGTTGAGGATTCAAATTGCTTGCTTTCATGTGTTACAAAGTGTAACTTTACTTTTTTAATGTATTTCGGCATTATTCTCAAAATTCATAATAAAAAATCCTCCAATGCCATTTTCACTTTTAGGCACATCATGTAGGGTGCTTGTGTAATCGGTTTGTGAGGTGATTGTGTAATCAACTTCATGCCAATAGTACATGTGCCGTATGCATATGTCTGCCATATGCCACCGAATTAGAACCGCATTTTCTTTATATGAAACTCAATTCTCTTTATATTGTTTCTACCCCCTTCCTTGCCTTCATCGACAACACATTCACGTTGTTAATCCCACGTGTAAATGTTGAGTAACTAATAATGAATTCCAACGACGTGGTACGTATTATTTTCTCTCCGTACTGGGTGGGGGTGGATTCTCAAGCCCGTCCATCGTCGATCGATGGGATGCCTTTGTGTACACCCACATCGACCACCCTACAGTTAGCCATTCCTTGTGTCAAGGAACTATATGAGTTTGTGTTTGGGTCCTGAGAGCAAATGAGAAAAGCCCACCAACGACAGAATTAATAGATGTAGCATTAGTAACTCTAAAGAGTCTTATTAAAAAATACTAATATGAGTGTGGTCGTGTAGGAACAAGCGTCACCCAACATACAATTTCATTAAGATTAGAGTTTTAAGGAACTCCCATCGAGTCTAAATAAATTGAACTTAAACACACAATATTATAAATTACAAATTACTTTAGAATGGTATATAAATATAATATGTATCCATCAATAAACTTAGAGAATCTATACCTTTTATTTTTAATACGTAATTAAATTATAAAGAGGAATAAAATCAGAGAAATATGTAAGTGTGTCGAGGATCATAGCACTCTAGTTCTTCCTTACTCAAGGTCCAAAACCTTTACTAGAAAAGCAAATACGAAGTATAAGGATCTCAAAAGTATTTGCTCACCTGGTTGTTACTTTGTAGGAAAGAGGATAGAAGAGTGGTATAATAGTGGGTGTTACTCTCTTCATTTGTGATTCTTCTAAAGAGGGTAAGCTGTTTCAAAGTAATGTGTAAACTTCTCACGTAAGGAACTTAGTGATAATATCCGCCCACACGGCCTTAGGCCAGGAAGGCCAACTAACCGATACACACAAGAAATCCTCTTGCCCATCTTGCCAAGTCCTACCGATATTGCACAAAACTCCGAGTATAATGCCGATCCTTATTTCACAACACCAGACACCATATTTCAAATTTTTCCCCAAATTACATTTTAAGCCAAATACCTAAAACACAGTTCAGAAAAACATGCTGGAAGAAAATGTTAACTGATGAACAACCATTCTAAACAGAAATATGCATTATCACTCACAAATATTGTAGAACCCCCATCGATGTAGGGAAGAACCGCAACTCATTTAATTCCGATGGTATCACGCGGTGTAGATCGGGGTTTTCGATCTCCGTCACCTTCGTATGGATACTTTGCTAACATTAATCGTAGGTTTCAAAGAATAGCAAAAATTCCAGCTGAATTCAATTCATCACAAGAGGAAAAAACAATATTGAGTTGTTTTGGTAAAGGTTAAGATATGCTTTATGAAAAAATACGAATGCATGAGGAGATGTCTCACATTTAAGGATGTATATCATATCTCTAAATCTGATTATAAAATAATTAATATCTTATCATATCATAATCTTAATTAATAACGTATTATATCTTAATTTAATTTATTACATGTTTCCAAAGACCTGGTAATGTAGGTGAACTCGTTTGTCGTTTTAAAACTCGAAACATGTACAATAGGGGAAAGAAAATCTGAAGCGGTATAAAGGAAATGTTAAAACTTTTTCTTTTCATTAAATATAAGAATGATTGGGAAAACCTAAGAAGAAGGATCGCATGTAGTAATTTCTTGTATACTTGCTTTATAATGGAATATTAATTTTGTTTTCTGTATTTTTCATTGTAATTTGGATGATAAAACAAATTACACAAGAGAGCTTTCGTATTCATAATATTTAAATATTTTATGCATCTATTTTGAATGCTTTCCAGGATTTATTTATCTTTTAAATTAGTTTATTAAAAAAAATACAAATATAACTTATTGTAATAAATTATAAATGAAACTATTTAAGGTTTAGATTATCTTATATTATTATTAAATTTATTCGAGCAAACCCAATCCGTGGTAGCATTCAATTGATCGAGTATAACCCTTACGTCTACAACTTCCGTCGCAGCCGTATCGTGAAAATTTATTTTTCCGCCGTTTATTTAAAAATAATATAAATATAAAGATAATATTTATATTTTAATTAAATAACTTAAACAATAAGTTATTGTAATAAATAAATTATATATAGAACTATCCAAGTTTTTTTTTTAGGTTATTATTAAATTTTTTTATCTTAAAAGTATAAAATAATTATAATACAAAAAGTCGACCGGAAAGTTTAAATTAATTAGAAAATCATATTACACACATTTATGGGTGAAGAAGAGATCTGCCTAACACGACCAATCAACATAATATACGTTAGAAGATGAATGAAAATCAAGCATGCTGAAAAAAACCCATCTTCAAATGTAATATGTGGTTTGTAAACACTTTTCCGGTTATATATAAATCTTCCCACAATTTAAAAAAAATGTTAATTAATATAAATTTTAAGCTCGTCACATTCTTTTATTTTAAACGATTTTTGGCATATTTGAGTTATTGCCATTAATTTAATGCTAGAATTAACTAGTTCTGTTATGTGACACCCCTTGGATATATTTATTGCTAGCATGCAATCACCCTCAATTAATCATAACACCGCAATTCATAGTTAACACAAGGATTATATGAATACTTTGGATTCTAATTACCAGTTATGCGTTATAAAATGCATTATATCGACGTTGTGATATGAATGGAAGAAAAGCATATTCATTAATACAGCTATGTACAATGTCACGTAAGGCATAGAAAATGAAAATGACCTCCCTCCTCTCAATGGATACAAAACAAAGAAGAAAATATTTTTAAAACACCCATTTTGTGTACCACCTGATTAGGAAAGCTAGCCATCACTGTCACTTAACTATTTATTCAAGGAGGCCGCAACACACAAAGACACAAAAAGTGCTCACAACAATTTATACTACTCCCATACATGTTTTTTTTAGTTGAAAATTCTGGTATGCTCGATACCATGTTGGAAATTGGAAATAAAATAACAGAAGGATGTGTTTCCCCCACAACATAGAGAATGCAATATATGCGGAAATAAAAATTTTATAAACAAGATAGACAGAGCAAGAAACACAGAGAGGAGTTCATTTTTCATTTATTCAAATATTCTCCGAACATATGAAAATTCATATCGTTTTAATACAAATGGCCAAAGTTCTAAAATTTAAGGCAATTCGATGTTGAACACGGAAATCCACAAAATCGTCCTTCCGATTGTCTCCGTTTTTTTCTACACGAAACAACGTACAAAACAAAAAAATGGTGGACCTGAAATTTTATAGGTTTCGAATGCGAAATGACATCGCATTCACACCCTCCATCGCAAATCGCAATTCGGTGATTTTAACTCTTAACCAGCAATAACACGAGAAACCTTAAGTTCTTGTGATTGTGATGTGCGATGGCACAATCACATCACAACATAAATCTTTTACCTTGTGGGCGCTATCCATTAAACTTTGCTGTATATGCTACTGCGATCACATTACATCTTAAATAAAATAACTTGTGGGCATGACAGCGCTTAAACTGAAGCTTGCGATGTGCGATTGTAATCGCATCGCAATACAAATAACATAACTTGCGGGCATTAAAAAGCAAGTCATAAAACATCCAAAGTGTGAACTCGCGGGTGGCTTAAAAGGTAAAATATAAATCTTGCAAAGTGCAGGCGAATAAAAAGGTAAACAAAACTTCAATAAGTGAAATATTTATGACTATGGATGGCATTTACCTAGTGCCTATCGCAACATCGAAATTTTTGGTGTGGGGCTTAAAAGATAAGACTTAAAAGTTTCTGCGTATGTGTGCAATTAAGCAATGGGATGTTTGAAATGGCGAAATGTAAGAAATAAAGCGAAAAAAAAAGGTTTGTGGTGGTTTACTAATGCAATGGTTGGTGGGTCCCGCCGATATCACATCACGCAGAATTACATTTGGCGAAAGGCTTAAGAGGTAACACTTAAACTCGCGGGCCGTGATTCGTTATGTGCAAGAGGTAAGTCAATGGTGGTGGGTAATAAATAACGCAGAAAGGTTGAGTACTTTTTTCTCGATTTTTACGTGAATCGCCGCGAATTTGAAAACTCGTATTGTCCTTCCGGGCAGTAAATTTAGTTTAAGTGGTCATACTAATTTTATTCATGGCCGTGGGTTTATATTTAAACACTTCGTTTATCACAATCGCCTCCATCAATCATCTTTATTACCTTTCGAGATAAACAAAACTTTTCTCATTCCAATGGCTTTATGAGGTTATCTCATAATCGTTCTCCGACCCGCAACGCGTCGGGAATACAATTTCGCAATTGTTAACTAATTCCCTTATGAAATGGTATTTGGCAACAATATGATTTGTTCTCTTGTGGAAAATATAATTTTATTAATAATGAAATTACCGGAATAAGTAGCATAAATTATGGTTCCTTTGTCTTGTTCATGACATAAATCCATCAACATCCTTCTCATCCAAACCGCTTGACATGTCGCTTTCTTTTGTCGCTACATATTCAACTTCTTCGTTGATAATGAAATCCATTGGCTACTTGAAGTCATGAAATCACTCCCGATCCCAAATGAAAACGACTGGATCATCAACACTTCATCCACCATCACAAGTAACCAATCACTTAAAAATAATCATTTTCTTGGAGTGTCAAACACCATACTCCTTCTCGTTCCAATACATACTTTAATATTCTCTTGGCTTCTTGCCACGTATCCGTTGGGTGTTCTACAGAATCTAGATATCAAACTTACTACATTATACTGCCTAGTTGATTTAAATACATTATAATGCCAACCATGCTTTTGTACAATGTTGATTGACATTCTTCACATAATATTCCTTGCTCTATTTCAACCCCATGACACCGAGTTGATATGGCTTGTTTTTCGCATATTGAACCCTGAAGGGATGCTGAGTTGAAAATTCTCTTTTCCGTTTTCTTTACTTTTGCGCCCAAAAATATCTTAACAAACCCAAGTCGGTTTATCTGAAACTCACTTTTCATGATTTCAGAAATCACCAATGCGAGAAACATCATTGCCCATCAAGATCAAATCATCTACATACAAAACAACAATAAGAATTTTACCGTCATTTTATCTGATAGAGAGGTTCACCATCACACTTGTTGAACCCATTTTCCATCGCAAGCATCAACTCGTCAGAATGCATGGTGCTTGCTTCAGCCCATTAAGAGCTTCTCTCAACTTACACACCTTGTGTTCTTGCCCTACTATTTTATAGCCGGAGGTTGCTCAACATACACTTCCTCTTTCGCACTCCATTCAAGAATGTTGACTTCACATCCATTTGATAAAATTTCCAATTTATTTTTCTATTATGCATAACACCTGCTTACCATTCCATCCTGCAACTAGTACAAAGGTTTCCTCATAGTCTCTTCTTGTTGTCAAGCAGCTCGACATCAAGCTTTTTCCTGTTTTGTCTTTCTATCTTTCCCTCTCAATGTTGCTGGTATTATAGACCCATTTCACTCCAATAACTTCTTTTCCTTGTGGGAGGTCCACTAACTCCCATGTGTCATTCTTTTCTATCGTTTATCCTTCATTCATTGCTTCAATCCAATTTTCTTTGATTGCTTCTTCAAAATGGATTGAGTCATCAACATGAAAAAATAATGCAAATAAAGAATCTTTGGGACAAAGATTATTACTCTAATTTCTTCGCTATAAATTTCAATAAAATTTTTCAATGTTGGTCTTCGTATTTTGATGAAAATGTGCTTTGAGTGTACTTGAACTTGAGTGGAGTTGTTGATCCCTTTGTGTTATTGGATAAGCACTTCCTTAGTTTCTCAATGCTTTTGTATCGTTTGCTTCGTGTGTGCTCTTTTGAGCTTCGTGTGGAGGAGGAGCCATCGTTGAGAGTTACTTGTTGCGTCCATTCCTCTTTCTCTTCATGAGACATACAAGTCTTCACATTTAATGTCTTCTCTAAACTTCCATCCCAAGCTTCTTCATCTAAGGAACCGAACAACTCGTTGATTATTACTTTCTCGTCGATGGATTATAGAGTTCAGAAGCTCTCGATTCATGAATGTATCCAAGAAATATACATTTCTCCCCCTCGTTGTCCAACTTCTTCCTTATCCATCCGGACATGTGCATAAGCCACACATCCAAACACTCTCATGTGAGCAGCGATTTCTTTGTTCCACTCCGTCGTTCTTCCGGGAACTTTGTTCATCACACTTTTGGTTTCACACATTCATTTAAGATATAAGCCGCACAAGAGATGGGATTCCCGACTAATACTCATTTGGAAAAATGCTTTTTCAACATACTTCTTACCATGTCCATGATGGTCCTATTATTCTTCGCTACACCATTTTGGTAAATTTCTTGTTTATTCCATGCTCCCTATAGAATCATAGGAAGTATTTGGAGATATACTCTCCACTTATTAGTTCTCACACTTTTATGTAGTGTCCACTTTTCTCCAACAAGAGCTTGCAGCTGATAGCATTGTTCAAACACTTCACTTTTCCGTTTTAGGAAATAGACCCATGTCTTCCTATAGTCATCTATAAATTTCAAAATATAGTGATTGACACCTATCGATGGCGTTTTCATTGGTCCACATAAATATGAGTGGACAATCTCCAAAGGTTCCTTGTCTCTTATACTTTTCCGTTGGGAAATTATTTTCTCGTGTTGTTTTCCCCAAGATGCACTTGACAGTCGTATGGTTTTATGAGTGGTAACTTTCTACCATGCCTTTTCTATGCAAACAGATTCAAACTCGAAATTAAGATGTTCAAATCTCAAATGCTACAACTAATTCTCATCTTTCGCTCTTTCAGGACACTGCCACAACACCTCATTCCTTCAAGTCTGATCCGATACGAGAGTGAAAAATTCTATCGTTTGTCATATGCACTTTGCAATGAGTTTTCTACTTGGAGGTTTATCCATATCAGGCAATACATCATCTTAAAAAAATACATTGTAGCCCTTTTGCATGAGTTGTCCAATTCTTAGAAGGTTACATTTTAGGTGAGGACATAATAGACATTTGGCACAAATTTCTTCTCTCCCTTCTTTCGTCGCATGTTTACTCTTCATTTTCCCATGACATAGACCTTTCTATCAGTCCCCGTTGTCACTTAAAATTTTACACTCATCTAGATAGTGAAAACATTGCTAAGCCTACCATGTGGTTGCTACAACCTCCGAATCTAAGAACCATACATTCTTGTTTTTATTGTGCTACATTGCTGCTAAAAGCACGCTACCACAAGCTCTCGATTTTCTTTGCAAAATTTACACTCGGTTTACTACCCATGTCATTTTTCTTCTTTCTACATTCATTCGCATAACGAGCATTCCCGCAATAATGACATCGGACACGAGATTTATCATACCTTTGTCCTCGCGCTTGATTCTAGCTTGGGCCTTGGCTTGGATTCCGATTGTCGCCTTCCACTCGGTGTCAGGTCGCTTCTTCCACCTCCTTGCAGGGGATTATTCCTCTTCCAGCGTAGTTTGATCATCCTCGACTTACCTCGACAAAGACATTTGTGTCTTAAATGCATGCTCCAATGAGGAGTTTGTTTTCCTCGTTCAATCTATGCCCGCCGAGACATTATGATGCATGAGGCTCATCCAATGAAAAATGGGAGAGATCCTTGCTCCCTTTATGGCCACAACTATAGCATCAAACCTTTGATGGTATACTTCTTAAGACTTTATCAACTATTTTCTCTTTCTTCAAGTGTCTCACCATGAGGCTCGATTTGGGTAACCAACCCAATCACATGCAAAGAATGAGTCTATATTATCGACTCTTTCATACAAAGAGTTTCAAAATATTCTCAAAGATTTGAAGTTTTGGTTGTCTTCAATTTTCGCCATGCCTCGATAGGTCTCTAGTGGCATCCTGTCAGCCTCTCGGACTTCGTTATTTCTCCAAACCTTGGGAAAAAATATTCTCACGTATAGCTTGAAAATATAGTAAGAGGGTTTAGAGTCCTCTTATTGTCTCTCACCAAATATCTTTCTTCACAGGTCAAAGAATTACATGATGTTGCATATGGCTGTTCTTGGAAACCATTTTCCACCGCCTCCCAAATATATTGGAAGCAACAGTAGTCTTCATTGTAATGGCTCAATAATCATAATTTTCCTATCAACTTGGTAGTTGGGGATTAGGTCAGTTTGTGCCTTACCATCGCCATCTTGGAATGTGTAAACAAACCTTTTCACTACCGGAGAATCCACTTCTCCTCAATCAACTTTTCGCCGTAAAGAGTGCTTCACCGAGATCCTGCACTGCTTCCGATACCACAGTGGGAAATTATGGTATGCTTCCGATACCATGTTGGAAATTAGAAATAAACAAAGGGATGTGTTTCCACAACACTAGGGAGAATGCAATATATGCGGAAATAAAAATTTACACATGTATGTACGTAGCGAGAAACACAAGAGAGGAATTCCTTTTAATTTATTCAACTTTTCTCTAAACATATGAAAATTACATCGTTTAATACAAATGGCCGAAGCCCGAAAATTTAAGGCATCTAATGCCGGAACAGATGAAAATCCACAAAATCGTCCTTATACTTTTCTCGTTGTGTTTCATATGAAACAAATGACAAACACAAAATGGTAATTTGGGAAATTTTATAGGCTCTACCATAACCACATCGCATTTACCCTCCGTCGCAAATCGTAGTTTACGATTTTATCTTTAATCAGTTTAACACAGAAACCTTAAGTTCTTACGATTGCGATGTGCGATGGCATGATCACATGGCAACATAAATATTTTACCATGAGCGCTTATCCATTAAAATTTGTGATCACATCGCATCTTAAAATAACTTATTATGCACTTATATGCTTAAACTCCCGAATCCTGTGACGTATGGTCAACGTTATTTAACATAAATAACATAATTTTGCGGGTACCAAAAGTGTAATTCATAAACATGCGATGCGACTGTGGGCCGCTTAAAAGGTAAAACATAAATCTTGCGATAAAGGTATAAAAGGTAACGGGAAAACTTGCGAAGTGTGATATTTATGACTTGCATGTGCGATGACAATGTCGCATCGGCAAAGACTTCAAGTTTTGTGCAAGGGTTTAAAAGGTAAAACTTAAAAAGTTGTGAAGTGAAGTGATGCGGGCATTTGCTGCCGAGACGTGTGAAATGGAGAAAGGTAAGAAATCAAGTGGAAACAAAGTTTTGTGATGGTTTGGTAAATGCGTGCAATGGCTGTGGGTCGTGTCGATATCGCATCGATGTGAAAAAAACATAACATTCGCGAAAGGCTTAAGAGGTAACACTTAAATCTTGCTAGTCGCGATTCGCAGTAAGAGTAAGTCAACAACGGCAGTAGGAAATAACACAGAGAAAGGTCGGGTACTATAATTTCGGATTTTGCGTGAAACGCCTCGGCAGATGAAATCCTGTACTTTGTCCTTCCCGCAACAAATTTAATTGAAGTGTACGTCGCGCTTTATTCATGAAGTGTATTGGGAGTATTTCAACAATTTCTAGAGTGTCACATCAACAATAAAGTTGTATTAATTTATTTTAATATAAATTATTTAATTTATATCAAATATAAATATATTATTACTTGGTTTGAAAATCACACTTCACACATCACATTGTTACTTTGTTTTTATCGTTTGTCCAAGTAGTCATTCCTAGTCGAGGTTAAGATCAAGCATGATATTAAACCACTTAGATGGACAAACAAGAAAAAGTAAGAGAAAGAAACATTTATTATTTATTAATTATATTTTATTTATTTATTTATTTTTGATATCTATATAATAATAATAATAAAACAAAGCAATATAATCGACACACAATATAGCTAGTGCAAGTTTCTTTTTCCATTATTTCAATCCCAATATCAAATGCAAAATTGTAGAAACATGACCTGTTCATTTTTCAAAAAGTAACCATTGTGAAATATTTAAATTCTTAATTTGTTAATATAAAAATATTTTAATTTCAACTTAAATTGTTTGGAAAGAAATTATTTACTTGTAAATTTAATAAAGATAAATAATATTCAATTAATTAAATTTATATTTTTAATTAAATGAGAAATTATAATATCAATATATGATTTGTTCTTTAGGTTAAATACTTAAATAAAGTAAAAATTATATTGTTGTATGTATACAAGTATGATAACAATGAAAGCTTGCAACGTTCGACCACGAATTGAGTCGGTAAACGTTTGCTGAGACAAATAAATTTAATGCATAATTAGTGAGGTCGCTCATGAGCTTTAACTTTCAAAAAGGAATGATGTATTGCGATGAATTTGTTAATTGGAGATGACACTTTCCTGCTCTAGTAATGCTACCGGTACGTACAGCATGTACAGACAGCATGATGTGTGTGATGATGAAGAAGATGTCAAAGAAATAAATCGTATTTAATTAAGTTGATAGGTGATGAAGATGTTTTTAATACATGGATTTAGACTTTTTACCAGTTTGCTTGGTAATGATGTGCGTGTGATAAAGATGTTTATGAAATAAATTTGTTATTTAATATAATTCCATAAATAATGTAGTTATGAAATGTTTATAACGGAAGCCTTTAGACTTAGTAATAGTGCATGCCACTACGAAAATATTTATAACAGAGGGCTTTTTAAAACCACATAGTTTATTTACGCAAAGCTTCTAAAATAGCATGCCGGACGCTTTTATTATATATATATATATATATATATATATATATATATATTTAATGAATATAATTTTATATCTTTTATTTAAAAAAAATGGTTAATTTTTAGAAAGACTAGTCATCATATCCCTTTGTATTAATTTTGCAAAACGGTGCACAAAAAACTTCAACTTTGTTTAGGCAACTTCTTCTAGTCATTCAATAGGTGTGAACATTTTGCCACACCTCTTTTTCTTTTTTGGTTTGAAGCTATCTTTGAAGCAATCAAGAATAAGTTAGGCTGATTTATAGTCTCCATCCAAATTAAGTTTCAAGACTAAATAGAAGATGAGCTTGAGTTTTTGGTTTGAAGCTATCTTTTAAAGCAATTAAGAACAAGTTAGTTGATTTATAGGTCTTGATCCAAATTGGGCTTCAAGGCCAAATAGAAGGTGAGCTTGGGTTTTTGGTTTGAAGTCATTTCTCCTGTGCTTAAATCAAGAACAAGTTAGGTTGATTCATAGCTCTCGATCCAAATTGGGCTTCAAGGCCAAATAGAAGGTGAGACTGGGTCTTAGTCAAGTGGACCTACGAGAGGATTTATCTGCAGGAAATTGATAATCTATGCCTATTGGAAGTAATTATGTGAATTGAACTCTGCCGACAAATAACACACGTTAAATGTTGCAGAGTGCACAGGTTAGTCGCACTAACGCACTTCCGCCGCAGTCCGGCCCTAAGTTTCACGCATATCGATATGGTTCAAATTGTGATTTTAATATCTATCATTTATAATGGAGTTTGAACATACATTTAAGTTATTCATCGTGGAAGTTTATGCTAGTATTTACATGTAAATCATTCAAAAGGGCAAAGTTCTGGCCGACATGTTGGGGCTGATACCAATCAATTCAATGGAGCCTTCGTGTAAACAACCACGAGAATACACTAATTATGTTTGCAAACACAATTTTCATCCGAATTGCCTCGTGATTCATTATCATAGTAAATCGGGATTAAAACTTGTCATTTTCTTAACTAAATGCATGAGTTTTGGTCGAATTCCGAGCCACCACGCCTCAATTTTTCTGGATACTCATGAATTTTTTTTCCCAATTTTGGTATGGCTATGAATGAAGGAATACCTATAACAATTTTTGAATGAAAGCGCCAAGAAACTAGAACACCGAACTAGTCACAACTAATGTTGAAAATGCAGCAAGATGATGGAGCTTAGTGAAATGAAGTCGCCTTCACTAAGTGGGCCCGCAGGAAAATTCTGGCGCAAAGTCTATTTTTAGACATATGGAGCATGGTTCGGGGATTCTAGTTTGAGATTCTCGAGCATTGGTCATGTTGAAAATAGATGGGACTTATTTTGTGACCTATAGGTCAAAGAGGCTCGAAGTCTATTTTTAGATCGCCTCTCCTAAAAATAGGGAAGTCAAATATTATTTACCCTTAATAATATTTGGACTTGGGCCGTAGTTTACCTTCGAGCACTTCGCCGAGCTAGCGTGGCGTGGCTCATGCATCGACAAGAGGAATTACGCTTATTCCCAAGGGTTTGATGGCATCATGGTTGACTTCTGTTAGGACTTCAGTGGCGTAGTTTGGTGGAGTTAATGACAGAGAGGTGGAGTTGTGTTCGTTTATTTTAGTTGAACTAGTTGAGATTAGCTAACTAGTTAATCAATTAGTTATAGAGTGAGTGAATTAAATATTATTTAATTCATTAATTAGTAACTCATTATTCAACTCAAGAACACATCAATTCACTAAGCGTTGCATGATCATTTCAAAGGAGACCACAGCAAGAGGTAGATGAAAGGTGGAGTTAGCTATCGTTGGCAACATCAGCTTGTGCATGAGATTTGCACCACACTTGAGTGAATTTCTCCCATGATGATCACAACACACAAGGAGATTCGAACCTTTGGATCTCTATATAGAGAAGCCCTGATTGCGCAACAGAAGCAAGGCACTGGCGGTGAGTTTTGAACCAGTAACCCGTTCAAAACCGAGCTAGACTGTGTAACTTTATGAGAAAGTACCGAGTACTTGTGAGGAGTATTGTAATCGTAGTTTAGCACATGATTTATCCATTATAACATACACAATAATCGGTGGGTTTTCAGCTATAAGCTTTTCCCCATAACATACCGTGTTAATGTGTATGATGATTTGATGTGCTATCGCTTGTTTTATTTCCGCATGTGTGATGATCTGAGTGGAAGAGATTATGTGTTGCATATGAATTCGAATTGATATGTGATCAGGATAGTCTCGGTGGATAATTAATCATTATTCAGCAATTTTCTACATGGTATTGGAGCTATTGAAGCAGAGATTGATCATCACAGTGATTACAAACTTATTTCGGTAGACAGAGTATGCATGCGGGCCAGGTAGCCTCTGGATCCATCCTTTCTTTAAAAGGTGATATATCCAGTAAATTCCCCTGCAGTCGATCTCTGTGCTAGAAATAATTTGTTCTCACAGATCCAGAGCGATTGAGCTTTGAGTTGGAATTCAAATTTTGCAGCAGTTTTGTTTTCTTGGTGTCGGAGTTGAAAATGTCTTTCAACGGTTTGCGACTCGAATATGCTCTTGAAGGCAGTTCGAATTATGTTGCATGGAAGGATCGCATGGAGGCAGTATTAGAAGATAATGGTCTCAAGGAGTTCGTAGATACGGATGTCCAAAAGCCCACTGATCCTGCTGAAGTCGATGCATGGCAAAAGAAGATGGCGAAGTGTCGAAGGATCCTATTGGAGGGCGTCAAGGATCATATTGTATCCAGCCTGCATGGAAAGGCTACTCCATATTTAATGTGGAAAGCTTTGACGGATCTATTCCATAGTAAGAGTGACCAAAGGAAGCTGGCGCTCAAAGACAAGCTCAGGAACATCAAGATGGAGAAGGGCGACAGTATCGCTAAATACCTCACGAAGTTCACTCAATGCAGAGATGAACTGGGAAGTGTGGGAGTTACTGTCGATGAAGAGGATATGGTCGACCTGGCTCTCCTTGGTCTTCCGAAGGCTTGGCACACATATCAAGATAGTGTCAATGGTCGGGAGAAGCTGCCGGGATGGGAGCGCCTTTGGGCGGATCTCATGCAGGAGGAGATAAGGAGGACTACTCGAGATGGATCTTCATCAAAGGGAGCCGATGAAGAAAACTGCGCTTTGGTGTCCAAAGCAAAGAAGGGGAAGGGTAAGAAAACCTCCCATTCTGGTGCTAAGGGCAAGAAGCAGGATATGGCGAAAGTGAAGTGTTTTCACTGCCATGATCACGGACATTATGCTACCAATTGTCCAAAGAAGAAGAAGAACAAGCAAGCGGGAAGATCTGCAGATGGAGAAGCTTTGGCTTCACAATTCGAGCTTGACTTTTCACTGATCGCATGCTTGGTTTCAAGTGTGTTGGGATCGGTGTGGTTCTTGGACAGCGGTGCGTCATTTCATATGACGGGAGATCGAGATTTGCTCTCAGATCTGGAGGACAAAGATTTGGGTGTGCACATCGAGATGGGCGATGATGGTAGATACAGTGCGACTGGTATCGGTACCATATCCTTTCAGAGGGAGTCTGGTAAACCCTTTGTATTGAGGGATGTCATGCATGTACCTGGATTGAAGAAGAACTTCATCTCTGTGGCGATGTTGGAGGATAAGGGGTATGATGTGGTCTTCAGCGAAGGAAAATCCTTCCTGCGCAATAAGACTACTGGAGAGACCCGGAAGATAGGGGTTCGAACCAAGAACCTTTATCAGTTGCAAGTAGATGGATGCGCAGCAATGGCATGCAAGGCGGGAGAAGTGGTGAGCTGGGATGATGAGGGCGAACTGTGGCACAGGAGATTGGGCCACCTTCACCATGGAGCTTTGAAGATTCTGCAGCAGATTTCTACTGGGCTTCCTAAGGGCACTCTTGCGCAGTCAGATCAGTGCAAGGGGTGTACTTTAGGAAGTATGTGAAAGCCACCTTTCACGAGAAGGATAGTCGCGCCACGACGATCCTTGAGAGAGTTCACACAGACGTGTGTGGTCCTTTCTCAGTTGCTTCGATAGCAAAGCACAAGTATTATGTGATCTTTTTTGATGATTTCTCTCGAAAGTGCTGGATCTTCTTCATGCAGAAGAAGAGCGATACATTCGCGAAGTTCTGTGAGTTTAAAGCACTGGTCGAGAAGAAGTCGGGGAAGAAGGTGATTGCTCTAAGGAGTGATAATGGTGGTGAATTCATCTCGGCTGAATTCAAGGAGTTCTGCAGCGCAGAAGGGATTCGGAGAGAGCTCATCGCACCCCATAACCCACAGCAGAACGGGGTGGCTGAGCGGAAGAACAGAACGATCGTGGGTGCTGCACGGGCGATGTTGCATGATCAGGGCCTACCCCATCACTTGTGGGCTGAGGCATGCAATACAGCAGTGTATGTGCAGAACCGTTGTCCTCACAAGGTTCTTGGCATGAGTACACCGGAGGAGGCTTATTCTGGCAAGAGGCCTGATATTTCCCATTTGCGGATTTTTGGTTCTCCTGTCTACATGCATGTGACGAAGGATGCGAGAAGGAAGCTGGATCCAACTGCTGAGGTTGGAATATTTGTGGGGTACACTGATACACCTCACAACTACCGGGTGTATTTTTCAGACAATCGCAAGACTGTTGTGCGACGGGATATAAAATTTCAGGAGGAGAAAGCCATGCAGTGTTCGCTTGAGAGGGAGCTACACTTGCATGCAGATGAGGAGCTGTTAGTTCCTAAGGAGGAGCTTCCGGATTTGGATCAGCCACAAGAGGAAGTTCAGGAGGTGGAAGAAACCACCCATGCAGCGCCAACCATCAGAGGGCGCATGCGCACTACAGAAGCTGAGCGACTGGCTTGAGATGCAGAGAAGGTTGTAGGACCACCTACAGCACAGCGCAGGCAGAGGCAGTCACCGGATCGGTACACTGGATACATGGCTCTTGTGAGTCAATGTGTTGTGACGGAGCCATCCTCTTTTGAGGAAGCCGTGGAGGAACCCGCATGGGTTGATGCCATGATCGAAGAATATGATTCAATCATCAGGAACAGTGCATGGGAGATTGTCCCAAGACCGGTTGGGAAATCAGTGGTAGGTTCGCGACGGATCTACAAGGTGAAGCAGGCGGCTGACGGGAGTGTGGAGAAGTACAAGGCGAGATTTGTCGCCCGTGGCTTCTCACAGATCGAGGGGATTGACTATGAGGAGACTTTTGCACCTGTCGCAAGGTACTCTTCCATACGGACAATCCTTGCTCTCTCAGCGCAGATGGGGTGGCACATTCATCAGATGGATGTGAAGACTGCGTTCCTCAACGGAGTCATTGAGGAGGAGGTGTACATAGAGCATCCTGAAGGTTTCGAGATCTTCAACAGTGAGTCGCATGTGTGCCGACTCAAGAGAGCACTGTACGGGCTGAAGCAAGCACCTCGTGCTTGGTACACTCGGATAGACAGCTACTTCACCAGGCTTGGATTCTCCAAGAGTGAGGCGGATCCAAACCTGTACCAGATTGTGGTGGAGGGGAAGCTGTTGATCATCGTACTGTATGTAGATGATCCGATTTTGACTGGCGACGAGCAGTTGATACTTTCATGCAAGGAGGATCTTGCACGAGAGTTTGAGATGAAGGACCTGGGCATCCTTCATTATTTCCTGGGATTGGAGATTTGGCAGCGCAGTGGAGGACTGTTTGTTTCTCAGGGCAAGTATGCCCGGGATATTCTGGAGAGGTTCAACATGCAAGGCTGCAAGCCTGTTGATACCCCTCTTCCTGGAGGATGGAGGAAGGGAGATGCTACTTCGGAGGAGGTAGTGGATGCCACTGTCTATCGACAGTTGGTGGGGTCGTTGATGTATCTGGTCAATACTCGACCCGATATATGCTATGCAGTTAACCAGCTTTCGCAAGCTATGGTTAAGCCTACCAAGCTCTTTTTGGAAGGCGGGCAAGCATGTATTGCGCTATATCAGAGGCACATCGGGATATGGTCTATGGTACAGATAGGAGGATGGAGCGAAGCTTTCTGGCTTCACTGATGCAGATTGGGCAGGGAGTCCAATGGACTGGAAGAGCACTTCTGGAGGAGTTTTCAGCATTGGGTCGACAGCAGTTTCCTGGTACAGCAGGAAGCAGAGATCCGTGGCACTCAGTTCAGCAGAGGCCGAGTACATGGCAGCAAGCTTGGCTGCATGTGCGGCTATTTGGATGAGGAAGATCCTCGCAGGTTTGTTCAGGTTGCATTTGGAGCCTACAGTGATCTACTGTGATAACCAGAGCTGCATCAAGCTCTCGGCTAATCCAGTTTTTCATGATAGGTCCAAACATATCGACATCAGGTACCATCACATCAGAGATTGTGTTCAGCGGAGGATCATGATGCTTTCATATGTTCCCACGGAGGATCGGGATGCCGACATCCTGACGAAGGCGCTCACCAGGAGCAAGTTCGAATTCCACAGAGGCAGGATAGGGGTTGCAGATAATCCATATCTTGCTGAGAGGGAGTGTTGAAAATGCAGCAAGATGATGGAGCTTAGTGAAATGAAGTCGCCTTCACTAAGTGGGCCCGCAGGCAAATTTTGGCGCAAAATCTATTTTTAGACTATGTCTATTTTTAGACATATGGAGCATGGTCCGGGGATTGCAGTATGTTATTCTTGGAGTATTGGTCATGTTGGAAAAAATAGATGGGACTCTATTTTTGTGACCGACAGTCGTAGTTTATTCTTAGACCGTCTCCTTGTACACTAGGAAGTCAAATATTATTTACCCTTAATAATATTTGGACTCTAAACTTCGCTTTTTACCTCTTGGAGCACTTCAGTTCGAGCCTTGGAAGTGTCTCATGCATCCGATCAGAATTACGCTATTCCTAGGTTTGGTGAGCACATGCACACACACACACACACACACACACACACACACACACATGGTTGACTTTGCTACTTTGCTTAGACTCTCCAAAGGGGCGTTTGGGTTAATGAGACAGCTAGTGGAGTTGTGTTCTGTTTATTTTAGTTGAACTAGTGGAGATTAGTTTAACTAGCTAATCAATTAGTTATGAGAGGAGTGAATTAAATATTATTTAATTCATTAATTAGTAACTCATTATTCAACTCAAGAACACATCAGTTCACTACAGTGCATGATCAGTTCAGTGGAGACCAGTGAAAGAGGTAGATGAAAGGTTGGAGTTAGCTATCAGTGGCGACATCAGTTGTGCATGAGATTTGCACCACACTTGGAGGAATTTCCCATGATGATTGCGCTGTCAAGCCAAGGAGATTCGAACCTTGGATCTCTATATAGATAGGCCATGATTGCGCAATAGAGGCAAGGCAATTAGTGGTGAGTTTTGAACCAGTAACCTGTTCAAAACCAAGCTAGTTTGTGTGTAACTTTATGAGAAAGTACTGAGTACTTGTGAGGAGTATTGTACCGAGTTTGTTACATGATTTCTCCATTATAATATACACAATAGCTGCGGGGTTTTCAGCTATAAGCTTTCCCCATACATACTGTGTTAATGTGTATGATGATTTGATGTGTTATCGCTTGTTTTATTTCCGCATGTGTGATGATCTAAGTGGAAGAGATTATGTGTTGCATATGAATTCGAATTGTATGTGATCAGGATAGTCTCGGTGGATAATTAATTATTATTCAGCAAATTTCTACATGGTATCGGAGCTATTGAAGCAGAGATTGATCATCACAGTGATTACAAACTTATTTCGGTAGACAGAGTCTGCATGCGGGCCATGTAGCCTCCGGATTCATCTTTCTTCGGAAAGTGAAAGGTCTGGTAAATGCCCCTTGCAGTCAATCTCTGTGCTAGAAATAATTTGTTCTCACAGATCTAGAGCGATTGAGCTTTGAGGTGGAATTCGAAATTTTGCAGCAGTTTTGTTTTCTTGGTGCCAGTGTTGAAAATGTCTTTCAACGGTTTGCGACTTGAATATGCTCTTGAAGGCAGTTCGAATTATGTTGCATGGAAGGATCACATGGAAGCAGTATTAGAAGATAATGGTCTGAAGGAGTTCGTAGATACGGATGTCCAAAAGCCCACTGATGCAGCTGAAGTCGAAGCATGGCAAAGGAAGATGGCGAAATGTCGAAGGATCCTGTTGGAGGGCGTCAAGGATCATATTGTATCCATCCTGCATGGAAAGGCTACTCTATATTTAATGTGGAAAGCTTTGACGGATCTATTCCAGAG
>JAXQQM020061296.1:0-48618 GCA_034641835.2 Pinus albicaulis | reverse complement strand
GTCAGTAATATACTACCCAAAGGATCATGGTAAACATGCAACATGAGTTTTTCTTATGATTTGTAACAAGAAAACAAAACCTTACCCTCCTAAAATCACATTACGATGTGTTGCTACCGGTTGTCTTCAAGTGCAAGGATGACTCTTGTTTCTCTCCTTTTTCCATTATAATCAACTTTCTTTGTGTGCTCTTCATCATTTTGTCATACGTAGGCTTTGGTGCAGTGTGATGGCAACCCTCGATCATACTTTCTCCGTAAAGGATCTCGATTAATAACAACATATTGTGTTTCCTCAACATCCCATGAAGAACATAATGATGAAGAACTTTTATGAAGGTCTGCACACTCAGAAAGAATATTTGAGTGATCTTCAATCAGCAAACCTGATTGGTCTTCTTTTGGCAAGCTTTCTTGGATTTCACTGGGCACACTTGATTAGTGTTCAATCTATGAATACAACACTACTGGCTGAAGGTGCTCTTATGGATCTAGACAATTAAGCTTTGTTGCCTCTATTTCCGGATCACTAGACTACTGTTGATTTTTAGTGTTGTCCTCTGGGAAATACTTCAGCTCTTCCCCTTCTTCAGGGAGGGTAAGCTAACCTCCCTCTTCTTCAGCACAGGCTAGAAATTGGTTTTCTACATTCGGTCCAAAAACCACCATGGGTTGTTCTTCTTGGAGATTGAAAGGCGTGGGCCCTTTTTATGTAATGGCTTCTTCGAACTGCTCTTTAGGAGGGTTGGGCGGTTGCAAGGGTATAGATGTGGGCTTCTTATCCTTGGGAGGATCAGCTCCTTGCTTTGTGGAAGTGGATGCAGTGGCCTCATGAGGGGTTGACTCTTCAAACACCTTCTCCCCTTTACTAGCGGGACTAGGAGGGGTTTGTTCTCTTGATATCGACTCTTCATTTTGTTCTTGCCCTCGGGTTCGCTTTCTAGAGGACCCAAGGTCATACTTCTTGTGGAGTTGAGCCTGCATGAAATCCAAGAACTATCTGCAGTAATTGTCAATCTCTTGATCCTCTGGAGGGACTTCTTCTTCTTCTTGTTCCCCTTTCAGGATGGGTTCACCCTCCTCATCATCAGAGTAGGCGAGGAATTGATATTCTTGGCTGTCTGTGACTTCCTCGGCCTTTTGTAACAGTTGCAGAGGGGGCCTCCGATATTGAGGATTAAACCCCCGGTTAGGAATCATTTAGTTGGAACGAGGAGGGGGATTCTGGGCCTTTGATTCAAGCTTAACCAGCTTATTTGAGAGGTTCTTGATCAGCTTATTCATTTCTTCAAGTCTATACTCCTGCGATTCCCTCTCCTGATTTAAGGTAGAAGCCTCCTCCCCCTTCTTTCTTCTAGCTTCATGTTCTGTCTTCCCTTTGAATTTACCAGTAGAAGCAAAGTTTGCTTCTACCTCCAATGCATCGGTCTGGATTTGATCCAGAGATGTGGGTCTTCTTTCTCTTAAGGTGAACCCAAAATCAGGTTTGAAAGCTCCTGCGAAAACCACCTTAGCAGCTGCTTGGGGAAGCTTTATTTCAGCGGGGAGGTTATTATAGAGCTCATTGAACCTTTTTATAAATTCTGTTACATCCTCGTTGTGTCTCTTCTTGAGAGAATTGAACTCTGTGAGGACATATCCATGGTCCCTCTTTTCTCCCCATTTCAATGTGAAGAAATTTTCCATGTCTTCCCAAGTGTGGACTGTGTTGTTGGCTAGAGACTTGAACCATTTCTGGGCTTCTCCCTCCAAGGATTGGACGAAAAGCCTTAATACCACATCTAAGTGCTCTACATTTACATTCTCAGCAAAAGCGCAGAAGTTTTCAACATGTTTCTGTGCAGAATTACTATCTTCCCACGGTGAATCGAGGCAACTGCTCTAGATAGTCTTGCGGCATATCATTTAGAGGTTGAGGGAGGGCCAAGGGGGCATACTTGTTCAAAAGGAAACTCGGCACAACCATCTGATTTAGAGGTGGAGGTAGATGGTGAATTTGAATCTGGTGTGAGGCCTAATGAAAGCCAAGATTACTTCTGATTAGGACTATTTTACAGTGGAGTCGCCAAGGTGAGGAATGTGCAACTCTCAACCCTTCCTGCTCACCTAATTGAAGGGTGAAGATAATGTTGTATCCTAGGGAAAATATTTCTTCATTTGTTTCCCCGGCAACGACGCCAAAAATATGTTGTAGCTCCTAGAGACAACCTTGAGTTGCAAAAGACCAGTGCCTAGGACATCTTAAAATCAAAGGTTAAGTGTGGACAATTGCATAAATGCCTCTGACAGAATATGGGTCAAGAGAATAATGATTTTGGTGGTTCAAGAAAGGAGAAGACCATTTGAGCCCGATTCATGTGAATTCCCCAAACTGTGAGAGGGCTCGGGAGGCTGTGAGGCTAGATGGCTTTTAAATGGGCCAAGTATAAAACAATGAGCAGAGATCTTAAAAATATGCAGAGGTGTTGAGAGAGAATGGAGAAGGAACCCACGAGAGACAAGATTAAGAGATATAAGAATCTGTCTACTATGAACTCAGAGGAAACAGATATGAATGAGATGTGGACAACAACAGAGGTTCGTGGAGCGCGAATTAAGGGAGTACAACAAGCTTAATACATGAGCGTTATGCAGACACGAATTCATGAATAAAATTGCAGACCACCGACAGCTACATTACACGAACCATGAAAGCAGAATAGCATGAAAGATGATTACACATAAAGAGGAGATTAATAATAACAGAAGGAAACATATACATACTACTCATTGCTCCATCTGAAATCCAAATATCAACGCTGTATTCATATTAAGTTTAAACAACTCTCCCAAATATGTGTCTTGGGGCACATGGAGCACAATCATACAAAACTACAGCAAAATTCTTCAAAATTCCCAAATGTTGGGTATGTGTTATATTTTTTCCATGACCAGCCCCAACGTCGCACGTTGCGCCGGCGCAAAGCAGGGTCACAAGGGGGGAGTGCAGCCCCACTCTGCTGGGGGTCCTGCGCGTTCGGTGAAAATCTCCCTGGGTGGACCCACTCGATAATAATCCTCACCCATGTTTTGTGCATGATTTTGGCCAAGGAATAGGGGGTACTACGTGTTTCGGCCCCTGGTATTTTGTAGATCCGGTCAAGGGAACTACGGTTATGTTCTAATCCAAGGTTAATGGATTGGGGTTTATGTATGCTTCGGCATGTATATATATTTGTTGTAACACTAAAAGGAATATAATGAAAATCAAGTTGGTCGTCCTGATTTGGGATCCAGGGGAAAATCTCTGTGTTTATCTGTTTTATGTTTTATGCTCTCACTATTGTTTATTTTCTGTTATAAGATTCGTGTGTAGATAATTTATGTTCAGGGTTAAAACCTACATTTGGTATCAGAGTTGTTTTGGCTTCAAGGGGACGCCTTTGCTGCTGAGGGTTTTTTGCTCGGGATTGAGGTAGACCCTGTTCAGTGCGAGATATGTGGGATCGATTCTTACGGTGAAAGAAGATGGCGAGTGGCGGGAAGATAGAGATCAAGAAATTTAATGGTTAGAGCTTTGAGTTATGGAAGCTCAAGATGGAGGATATACTGGTGGATAAATATCAGTGGATCGCAATAGATCCAGGTACTAAACCAACGACAATGTCAGATGAAGACTGGAATAAACTGGATCGGAAGGCTAAGAGCACAATACGGTTGTGTGTCTCAGATTCAGTATTTTTGAATGTATCTGGGGAAGCTACGAAAAATAATTTGTGGGAAAAACTTGGGACTCTATACCAATATAAGTCTCTGGTGAATAATTTGTTCCTATGAAAAAATCTATATAACCCGAGGATGAAGGATGGAGACTTGGTGACAGAGAATTTGAATGCCTTCAATACTGTGGTAAGTCAGCTTTCATCTGTTGATATTAAAATCTCAGATGAAGATAAGTGCATCAGTTTGTTGTGTTCTCTACCAGACTCGTGGGACAGTCTGTTTATTGCAATAGGTAGCAATACAACTACCTTGAATTTGGATGACATTGTTCTGCCTTGTTTTCAAGGAAATGAGACTGAGAACATGAGGCCGTAATGAGATGCCTTATCTGTACGAGGAAGATCCCAAAACAGAAACAAGAATAAGGTTTCGAGTGGGAGATCCAAATCTAGAGGTAGATCTAAATCTCCTGGAAAGTTTGTAAAGGTATGCTGGAAATGTGGAAAGGAAGGACACTACAAAAAGGAGTGCAGATCTAAAGCTCCTGAGAAAGGAAAGGGATTTGATGATGCTCCTTCTGCAGAGGCAAAAACCACCTCGGATGAAGGTGGGGATGTGTATTTTGCTTCTTCTTCAAATAAACATGTAGATCATGAGTCATGGTTTATTGACTCAGGTGCATCCTTTCACTTTACTCCCCATAGGGAGTGGTTCTGCGAATATGAGAAATATGATGGTGGTGATGTCTTCCTAGGGGATGATAGGAAGGCCAGAATCATCGGACGTGGAAAGGTCAAGCTGAAGCTGCAAGGTGGAAGGATTAGAACACTTCCTGGTGTTTTGCATATTCCTGCATTGGCGTAACTGATTTATGTAAGAAAGATGATGATGCAGTGTAAAAATGTTAACCGTTCGAGAAAGATTCCCACAAGATTCGGGGAGAACTAGTATTAACAAGTGGAGTTCCGCAGAAGAATCCCCATAAGCTATAAGAAGGGTAGCATTGTTATTAATGGGTGTAACAGTTATGTGGTTCCTGAACATGGAGCGGAAAGCTTATCTATCTCTGGAGAAAAGACCATGCTATGGCATCAAAGGCTTGGACATATTGGAGAGAAGGGTCTTCGGATACTACATAGAAATGGTATGGTAGAAGGTATGTCTAATTTCTCTCTGGATTTCGATTTCTATGAACATTGTGTTTATGGGAAGAAGAATCTGGTGAGTTTTCCTTCTGGTGCTAAGAGGGCAAACAAGATATTAGAAATTGTGCACAGTGATGTGTTTGGACCTGTGTCAGTTCCATCACTGGGAAAGTCTGTGTACTATATTTAATTCATAGATGTCTTCTCAAGGAATACATGGATATATTTCTTGAGGAAGAAATCTGAAGTATTTGACAAATTTAAAGAATTTAAGGCTCTGGTGGAAAACCAGACAGAGAAGAAGATAAAGGCACCAAGGATAGATAATGGTAGGGAGTTCTGCAAGAAGGAATTTGAAGAGTTCTGTAAGAAGTGTGGTATAGCACGGCAGAAGACTACTCCATACACACCTCAGAAAAATGGAGTTGTAGAAAGAATGAACAGAACGCTGGTGGAAAAGGCAAGAAGCATGCTCAGTGGTACCGGGTTAGGACAAGAATTCTGGGTAGAGGCAGTGGAGACTGCATGTTACTTAGTTAACAGATCACCTTCATCAGTTTTGGAGGATAAGACTCCACATGAGGTATGGACTGGTAAGAAACCCTCTCTTTCACATCTAAGGGTATTTGGATGTGATGCATATGTACATGTTCCAAAGGAGAAAAGGATCAAGTTGGATAATAAATCTGAAAGGTGCATCTTTATTGGGTATAAGGATGGTTTAAAGGGTTACAAGCTTTGGAACCCAGAAACAAGGAAGGTTGTGTATAGCCGAGATGTGGTGTTTAGAGAGGTGAAAGATTTTGTTACACATGAAGTCCTACCAAAGGAACTTGAGAAGATAGAGTTTTAGCTAAAGGAGGATGAATCAGACTCTACAACAGAAGAAGACTCAGAAGAGGAAGAGCCACAAACTCCAGCTTTGAGAAGATCAACTCGGGAAAGAAGACAACCAGAAAGGTATAGTCCATATTATTTCTGTTCAAATTTTTCCTTAACTATAACTGATGATTATCCCAGAACTGTTAGGGAGGAAGTAGATTCAGAGGATGGAAAACTCTGGAAGGAGGCCATGGTTGATGAAATGGCATCCTTGCACAAAAATAAGGCATGGGATCTAGTGGAGTTGTCATTTGGAAGGAAGCCCATTGGGAGAAAATGGGTATTTAAAAAGAAGATGAATGCAGAAGGCAAGGTGGAGAAATACAAAGCTCGGTTGGTAGCAAAGGTTATTCCTAGGTGCTGGGAATTGATTTTGGTGATATTTTTTCTCCTGTTGCCAAGGTTACTTCTATTAGATTACTTTTATCTGTTGCTGCTGCATTTGATTTTGAGATAGAACAGATGGATGTGAAGACAACATTTCTTCACAGGGATCTAGAAGAGGAGATCTACATGAAGCAAACTGGAGGCTTTATGGTGAAGGGTAAGAAAGAACTAGTGTGTAGGTTAAAGAAGTATGTGTATGGGTTAAAACAGTCACCAAGGATGTGGTATAAAAAATTTGATACCTATATACAGGGACTTGGCTTCACCAGAAGCAAGGAGAATCATTGTGTTTATTTTAAATTAATTGATGACCGTGTTATTTATTTGGTCTTGTATGTGGATGATATGTTCTTGATTGGAAATGACAAAGAAATTATCCAAGATTTGAAGACCCAACTGTTCTCTAAATTCGACATGAAGAATCTTGGTGCTGCAAACTATATTTTGGGCATGGAAATTAAGAGAGATCAGGCAAAGAGGAAGCTATGGTTAAACTAGAGGAAGTATGTCGAGACTATATTGCAGAGGTTCAATATGCAGGATAGTAAACTAGTGAATGTTCTTATTCCTGTAGGTGTAAAGCTATCGGCTGAACAGTGTCCCCCGAAGACACGAAGAAGAAGTGAGCAGTGTCCTGTTCCATATGCAAGTTCTACTGTAGTGGCAGTTCATTTAAGTGCAATGGTTCCAGATTAGGACCAAACATTGCATATGCAATGGAGTATTGAGTGTGTTTGTAGCCAAACTCTGTGAAGGAGAATTGGACGTAGTGGTTGAGTTTTTGATATTTATGGCACTAGTGATTATGGTTTTGCCATCAGGTGAACACTCGGTGGATTGGAAAGAATGTTGGAAATTTGTGGTTTTGTTGGCGAGACTAGGTCGTAGATCCTGACCAAAGAAAATCTACAAGTGGGTATGTATTTAGCCTATTTGGAGAGGCAAAACAAATTGATGAGTAAAAGATAAATTAGAGTATGTCGAATTGTAAAGGTAGAATACATAGCAGCACCTCATGCAAGCAAGGAAGCATTTTGGTTGCAGAGATTGTGTTCAAGTATGGGGTTGGTACAGCAAGCTATAAGGATAGACTGTGATAGCCAAAGTGCAATTTTCTTGGCTAAGAACCCTGCTTATCATTCAAAGACAAAGCACATTGATGTTCAATATCATTTTGTTAGAGATATGGTTGAGGCTAAAAGGGTGTTGCTGGTAAGGTGGACACTTTGAAGAATGTTGCAGATGCATTGACGAAGTCTGTGAGCACTTAGAAGTTCTCCTGGTGTAGAGAAACAATGGGTGTTGAAGAATTGGCCCAATGACTAAGCTCCCCTGTGGCCCCCTGTGGAAAGAAAACAACAAGTGGGAGAATGCTGGGTATGTGTTATATTCTTTCCACAACTAACCCCATGCGTTGTACATTGTGCCGGGTATTTTGTAGATCCGATCAAGGGAACTATGGTTATGTTCTAATCCAGGGTTAATGGATTGGGGTTTATGTATGCTTCGGCATGTATATATATGTGTTATAACACTAAAAGGAATATAATGAAAAATCAATCTAGTCGTCCCGATTTGGGATCTAGGGGAAAATCTCTGTGTTTATCTGTTTTATGTTTTATGCTCTCGCTATTGTTTATTTTCTGTTATAAGATTCGTGTGTAGATAATTTCTGTTCAGGGTTAAAACCTACACTGAACCCTTCTTTCATCTTAGAACTCACTACATATAGAGTTCTCCTTGAGGGTTTACAATTGAATATTCTATCATGATTTCCCCACCCAGGTGAAACCAAAATATCCTAACAAAATATTGGAGCATGCATCAAGAAATCACTCCTGCAACAAAGAAATCATAACATAATTAGGTAAATCAAGATTTTACAAGAAAAAAATAATTATATTAATAGTAAAAAGAAACAAAACAACTATCCAGGGAGGAAAAATTCCAAAATCTTCAGAGGAGTGGCAAGAAGTGGCTAAGAACAAGTGAGAGATCCGGACTTCATCATGTAATTCCATCTGTTGTTCGACATCCTCCACTCCCTAACTCTCATGATTTCAACTTCCCGTTGTGGAATGGTCGGTTGTGCTGTGCATGTTGATTTATTTAGTGGGGAGCTCTTGGAAGGATTGAATAAACTGTAACCGCATTATCTACCAAAAACCCTTGCTGTATTTGAAAATCGGAAACCGGATTTCAGAGGGGGTCTTAAGTGGTAAGTGGTATCGGAGGAGGGGGGTGCGAAATGATGAGAGGAAGACACATGGAGGAGTGAGTGGTAATGGATACCTCCTATTTCGGACCCCCCCACCCCCCATGTTTAAATTTTGAAGGCCGGGGGGGGGGTCTGAAATGTGGTAAGGACCGTCTAATGCATTCGGGTGAAGCGGAGGTGATGGAGAGATGGAGAGGGCTTAGCGGTGATGGGATGTGCACAGATTAGATGGAAATGGCGGAAGGCATGGTGGGACCAAACCACATCACAATTCACAAGCTTTAAGTTTTTTTATAAGCATGGAGGGGAGGTAAGTGACGTGGAGGGAAGGTGGGACCCACCTGTATCACAAATTGCAAAATTTAACATGAAGTAGTAGATCCAAAGACACTCAATGACCTCATTAAAAAGGATAAACATTGCTATAAACAATTATAAACTGAGGTAAAAGCCTATAAGATTTGGAAAAGGTAAAGGCCATCGAATATACCACCGACGCAAAACAATGCATTGGTGAATCTAGTGCAAAGTTCCCATGCTAAGCAGTGACAATATTTTGACCAGGAAAATAAAAATAGTCCTTCAAATGATGCAAATAAGAAGCCAAAAAACAAACAAAAGGGAGATTTTGGATGGCGGGCTACAGGTAACAGCGCCCCCCACGATCTCAGGTTGGGGGAAACTCCAACCAAAATTTGAACAAGGTGCCAAGTAATAACTCGCAAGGGAAAAAAAGAGACCCAATCCATGCACAAACAATTCTTGTGCTATATATGGGGAGTACGGTCATTACACCCACCATTGTATCGAACTTCCTGAGTTGAAGAAACTCCAGGGTAACCGATGACAAGGGGGACAAATCCAAAAACCTACAGTGATGCAAGAACCTTTCCCCCATCAGGGAGTGGTTAATACCAAACAAAAATGACCACAAAAAAATGATATTGGAGGAAACAACCATGAAATCTATATGCTTGGAGAAGAATTTTTCTTCCAAACATACAATGATAACTACGACACTCCCCAGGATACCAACCCATCAGGTACAAGTACAAGTGCACCTTTCGCGTCGTTAACCATCTTGAAAGTACCTCTTGATCCCCTTCCAAGAATGGTTAAAGGACCAACCAGGAACGCAGGACATCATTCCAAAGCTGCTGATACTTTAGTATAGTGGATGATTTGGCTCAATCTCCAAAATCCATGTCATCTTTGGAAGTCCTACAAGCATGCCCAACATAGAGGAAGGCCTCACTTTGCGCCTTAGGCGCAATGAACCCATGTAATTCTCGCCTATTTTTTTTTTGTCTAGACAAGGCTGGCCCTATGATTCCTTCTCTAGTCACTTTCCAGATACCAGTTTCAGTTCAAAATATCACCATACATCGGTGCATTGTGGATGAAGGAGAATCCACATCCATCATGTCCAAAATAGTTTGGAAAAAGTTAGGATCACCTAAATTGAAACCATCTGACATCATTCTTAGAGCGCATGACAGGCACTCATCAGCCCCCATAGGTCTTTATCAAATTGTACTAGTGAACCTGGCCATTAAAACCGTCCTCATAGACATTAAGGTCTTAGATGCGCAATTATAATACAATATCCTCCTCGGGCAGAGTTACATGTATGCTATGACCGTGGTCGTAACCTCTATTTTTAGGGTGATGATGTTCCCTCATGACGATAGGATCATCACCATCGATCAACACACAGACTACAAAAATAAATCCATGACCACTCAATATTTTGTACTATCATACATAGATACGACCATGGAACCACTCAAAAGGTATACATAATTTGGCCGAGGATAATTCAAAACATCTTTTATCCTAGGATCATACCCAAGATACCCCCCTATTATACCAGGGGAAGATGGGTAAAAAACCATCTTGTACGTACAATAAGAGTTTGCATCATCCTCGTACTCATCCAACCCAATGGATCAAAGAAGTCAAACATAGGCCACACCACATGTCCCAATTTGTGCATTGTGCGATGAACCCGATCACTTGGTTGTGCAGTATCCCGAATTAATGGATTTCAACCGTTGGTACCCAATACCGCACATTTCCAAAAGTAACTTATCTTGACACAGAAGGAACATAGGTCGCATATATTGGAGCAACCATCATGTCCCCACCTCCATCGCCTCTCATCAATGTTCGATTTCATGTGACTTTTCATCACTAAAAATCCTAACATAGCAAAATAAAACAAAGAATCCAAGGACAGCAATACGAATCAAGGGATTGAAGAAAAAAGGACCATATTATATATATCAGAAGAGAGACAATCACCAGAACAACCAACTCTCCCCCATAACCATCATTAGCCTCAAGTCCAACATTGTGCATTATGCGACGAACATGATCATTTGATTGCACAATGTGCAGCTTTGGGGTTGTTTCAAATATGGCACCTGTTTAATCTGGTGCACTTCATAGGGTTATGATGCGATCAATATTCTTGTTATATATGTTAGGATAACCACCATATACGCCATTGTCCCAATGTTCCCCGATTTTTTTTAGCATTAGATTAGCTACGCCTGTCCATAACCAATCTCGCCAACTTGGACAAATCGGATTCAGAGTCTGTAGAATGCTAAAAAACCTAGGAGAATGAAGCGACTAGGCCCATCCTCCACATATCTGAATAAAGGAATCCACCAAAAGGGAAACTTCCCACATCCAACCCCCCTCAAGCCCAGTCCTAGCATATGTATTGTGTGACGAACGTGACCATTTAATCACCTAGTGCCCAGATTTAGTATCATTTTGAACATGGTACACAATCACCCCAGTAATCTAAAGGGATTGGAAAATAGAAGAGCGTCAGTCTTCTCTAATTTTCCAAGATAAACACCACACTCTGCATTGCCCTTTTTTCCCCTGGTTCTGACTAATTCTATACATCATGTGCTCATTCGTCACCAATAATCTAGACGTAGTCAGTTTTGAGTTAAACAACATAGGCAGTCAGTAACATTGAGGCCTACCCCCCATTGTCCCTAGCCACCTAATGATACAAAGGAAACTCCTTGCCCTAGCAAGGTAAGAAGCCAATTGATTATCTCATGTGCCCTATGTGATAAAAAATACCACATGGTCAATCAATGTTGGGATCTTAATAAGTTCACTGATATTTTTCACACGGTCACACCCATACCTTAAATTCATCTCTCTAATCAAGATAATATCGCGTGTTTCTATTGCCGTATTTGCTGGAAATTTCACCACACAATCAATTATCAATACCTATTAAGGTTAAGAGCAGCTAGAGCAGCATTAGAACAAAAAATACCAAGAGAGTCAAATCACACAAATTCTAAGACTAGGAGATGGTATAAACACATAAATCCACATTCTCGTAACCATCCCCCATCATCTTCATCTAACATGATGAGTAGTACTGGATCTCATACCATCTAACATGATGAGTAGTACTGGATCTCCTACCATCTAACATGATGAGTAGTACTGGATCTCCTACCTCTTCATCCAACAAAATCTTCAAATACCGCACAATAATCAAGTCCTCAGCAGGGTTTACACCTTTCCAGTTGGTATACAGAGTGGAAGTTTTTCTTCCCACTGAGCATGAAATCCCCAAATTACATGAATCCATCGAACTTGTCAATGATACTCAGCCTTTAGAGCAACGGTTGGTACAATTAGAACTTATCAACGAAAGCTGACGATAATCTCTCGAACACAACGAGGCTCATAAGAAAAGAGTGAAAGCATCATTAGACTGCAACATCACCCCTCACTCATTATCTGAGGGGGAGCTAGTCCTCCATAATGATGTTGCAAAATAAGCCTTAAGACCGAGGAAGTTCGAAACATTATGGAAGGGTCCTTACATCATAAAAAATTGTCTCCTCAAGTGAGCATACATTTTTTTAGAGCCCAACAATACATGCCTAACCAATCCTGTAAATGTTCTCTATCTCAAGAAATTTCACCCATAAGGAGGAAAGCCTCAGTACCCTAGAGTTAAAATGAATGTAACATAAATTTATTATGATGATCACAACCATCATTGAATTGTTCTAAAAATAAACTCTCTTGTGTCATAGATGGATCGTTCTCCCATCTACTATTTTGGATTCACTTATGGACCTTCTTGATGGTCACAAAATTTAGCCACAGCCGCCTGGGCCATATACTCTCCTGGTCGATCACCATTCCTTACCAACAAAGTATCTATCGGGTGAGCCACAAAAAATTAAGAAGAACATGATGTAGTCATTAGGTTATTGAGCTTTGCCTCCAACCAAGGCATCAACCATTTACATGAATTTCTTGATTCCCAGTTAGTCGTATCGCAGTTAAACAAAACCTTTCGAGTACGAGATTCACGCCAGTTTAGGAAGTACCTGCATGCATGATAATTGGTCTGCCACTTTGATCGCATTACATTTACACATTTACCAAGAGATCAAGATCAGGTATCCAATCACATAGCTAATCATATCCCAGACTGGAATGCATCTCATATAAATCATCAACCATAAATAAAAATCTTATCATAGGGATAAAATCCATCATAAGTACATAACATCCATCATAAACATATAAAAACATATAAAACTATCCATAGACACATCGTAAGAGCCGCCAAAATACATCTCGCATAAATACATCAAAAAATTTGTAAAAAACAAGTCATTGACTATCATGTCAGTTAAATAATATACATATCACCAACATAGGGAAACATCCTCATAATGGGTGTTTTCCCTGATCGTACAATATCTATAGGGTGAACCCCGCCCAGTGGACCCTTCAGACCTATCTGAGCACCTGGCGCCAGTATAGGAGCAGCAAATGCGGCAGTAAGTTCTGCTTGACGCAAAGTTGGGCAAAGCGCCCTCTCCCGAGCCATCATTATCTCCAACCATATATCAGCCAGGTTTTCAAAACCCCTGGTTGGTAAACCCTGAGTCAGCCTCTCTAGCCGACTCCATGAATCTTCCAAATCCATAGCACGAGCATCTACCTCCTTGGCCTGTGTCACAACATTCGTAACTCAGGCCTCAAAAGTAGCCAGCTGACCCTTGACATCAGCCACCTATGCCTCTGTTTCCTCTTCACGTGCCAAGAGCATAGCATCCCCACCATCATTTGCAACGAAACTACCCCCACTTAGGGACCTCTAGCACTAACCCATCCCCCGAGTTAGGCTTGACCCATCTCAGGTGGATCCCTCCTCCTAGGCTCATAGCCTACCAAGCGAGTGGTGGGATGCCCTGTAGCGTACAAATGCATCTTGAGATCTCATTATGTTTCTCTCCAAGAACTTGAGAAATCCATATCGAGCTAGTGTCTCTCAAGCACATGGGTTTTTGGATATTGTCATGCGTAAATCAAGCCAATCCCACTCCATCCACAACATCCTGCCACCAAGGAAACACCAAAAATGTCAATTTTTACACAAAGACCATAATATTCATTCAAAAATGACATCCATATGCCTTACATCCATCTCTCCATGCTAAAATCGTGCAGGTGCCAAACACAGGCGTGTGGCAAAATGCGCTAACAATTTTCTAACCACGGGGTCTTCGTGCAAAGGGAAACCCTTTGCGTAGAGACCACATGCACCATATTGGATCACCCGCATGGTACTGCCCAGAAATTGACATAAAATCCATTCAATATCACACTTGTATGGCCCACACATACATAAAAATGACAAAAATAAGTAACAAGAGGTTTTAGCTCCTACCTGACTCCATCCACGTGAATCCCAAGTGCTCTAGCTGACCGCAACTACAATAAAATATCTAGAGGATGGTTCTGCTCTGACCTCGGACACTCAAAAAGAGAAAATGACTTTAAAATGGGCCATATTAGCCTATGTATCACCCTTTTCACCATTTTCAAAAGCTCATAACTGGAGCTAAAAGTATCCAATCACAAAACCACGAGAAACATAGTGATCAACACTTCATCATGTTCAATCTTGACCTCATAAATACAGGTTTCATATAAATTCATTTTTGGGCCCAACGCCCACCCCCTCCATACTACATTTCAGGTGCACTTTCTCTTATTTCTTTAAATTGAATTTATTTCAAAATATTTGTATGAAATAATTGTTTTACTTGGGGTATTGGCTAGATATGTTGTAGCATGCCAAATCACTATATGTCCGAGACAAAAAAAAGTACAAGAGAAAGTATCATTCTATCCTTAGCATGATAGGCTTCCCTAAAAATATTTGCATATCATGATATGATTTCCTCATGAGAATAAAACCACAGGTTTCATTCACCCAACCATGTTTATCATCACCCCAACTTGCACATGATAAACACCCTTGTCGGTCGGTAGAGCCACACCTTTCATGGAATCCAAAACTCATGTAGACCATACGTCAATATCTGGAGCCATGGCCACAAAATCCGGCCCAAAAACCATTTCATGTTCGTACATCCATGAACATACATCAGTTAGTTTTACTCATCGCATGTGAAAACCATATTCCTGGGCCACCATTGGCTACAAGAAGATCACCCATAACACATTACCACATTTCACATTTGACCTATCACACAGTCATAATCATAGACCATCTATGACAATTTCATCCACCTAATTTCTCTCGCACTGATACTAACCAATGGGTCCCCCAACCTCAACAAAACTCCCTCCTCACATCACTGTGCAGGATCATTCATGTTAATGTGGCACTCGTCTATGTGCTTGTACATCCAAACCACTTTCATATTCTTTTGGAAATGGTACAAAGATTCTTTTAGGAGAAAACTTCCACACATCCATTCACATTTCTTACCCCTAATCACCCTTGTTCATAGCTTTTCATTCTTCACCACACCCCACTATGTTAATCATAGAAAACATACACCTACCTTGGATGTCCTATCAACCCCAGGGATTCCCCCATCAGAAGTTGTTATGACTGCTGCCACTCTCGCCATCATGTATTATTAACCAATCACATCAAGCCTTGTTTTCATCAAAAACATTGATCCCTTGTACCAGTACTTATTTTTAATCGGTCGATGCTTCCTTCTTGTCGACTACAAAAACCGTTATCCAGGAAGGAGGTAGTACCTTATATGAGCCCCCACCATTAAAAGGGGCATCCTCGGGTGCCATAATGGGAATTAACATCACTCAATGATGCCATCAATCATCTTGACATTCAACATCAATAAATGTTTCATGTCAATATGGTATTGTACTCAACAACCATTGCACTCCATTAGAAATATTCGAAGACTTATAATCACTGAGCATCTCTTTCAACAATTTTCACATGGGAAGATCCTTAATAGTCAAAGACACATGTTCACACTAATAATTTCCTTCAGATATGCCTTACCTAACACCAATGCATGAGGGTGCTACATTTAGCTTTTCTATGCACATAAAAATGCACATGAGGGCATCAACAACCATTGTCATCAACTAGATTCAGGTCACTTACCACAATGTAGCACAACAAAAATGATATCTGTCAGATTTTATTAACTAGCCATTATCACCAGCATGGAAAATTCCCGCCTCATAGGAATGTTTCTATTTTTGTATTGTGAAGGTTCCCCACAGAGGATGGCGTCTTTTTTACTTCAGACAAGCGTTCTCCCTACATATTTCCACAACAATTCACTCACTCTCTCTCTCTCAAAAGGATCACACAGAAAATAAAACATAATGTATTTTGGCTACACAATTCTTCCTAGACCTCATACATAAGGGGAAACTATTAACACCAAAACATTGTACAAGTAAAAGAAATTATAAATGTCAAGAAAAAGGTACAGTTAAATATTTATAGAATAAATACATTAGGAAATGAAAATTTTAAAAATTCCCTATGTCCAGTTAGGAAATTGGCAGATAGTTCCCTAGTAGCAAAGTTTTTTTGCGCACAACGTGCCTATCCCTTTAATAACCACACGGTCCTGAAGATGATGAAAAGTCACCATCGAGGACCACTTGACACACTTGAAAAGGATGACTCTTTGTCCAGTATAGTCAAGGATAGATAAAATCAAACCACCTTGAGGAGGTATGCAACTCACAAAGGAATCTCCTCCCCACTTTTGGGTCACTATCAATCTTGGGCCAAGAGAGGGAAGAGAAGTTCAAAAATTTCTATATAAATTGGCCATGGGAAGAACAAAAGGAGACACATTGTTATGCTAGCCAAATTTCTCCATAGAAAACCAACTTGCAAGTGTAGCAGTAGAAGGATTAAAATGACTCACATGTTGGCCATCCAACATCTCAGTCTAAGAAACTACTTCACCATATGACAGTGATTGACATCCTTTTGAGAGAGGGAGGAGATACTTGAAAGGAACTTGAGAAAAGGAGTCCCCATTTTTCTAACTATTTGATCTCCATAGCTCAAAGGACTCACTTCAAGAGAGTTTAGCATTGTATTCTTCATACCACCAACACCTAAAAAGGGAGAATTATCCATTTTTCTTATTGGATTGTTTCTCCATTTGAGAATTTGTCTCTTGCATATTTTCTATTTCAGTTCATAGTGTTTTATGCTTAGCTTACCCTCTGAGTTTTGTGCACATTGTTTACGTTGTTCACTAATAGTAACATCATTCTTCTTAATGTTCTTTTGCAGATAGAAGCCAACTACTAAAGAGGTGCATTTTGGTACATCCTTGTAGCAAAAAAACCATCACACCTCTCGCATTTTCATGTAATCCCTTAATGCATTACCAAACATATTATATCTTCTGAATGTATTATTCATTAAACATTTAATATTTGATCAACACAGAAACTCAATACATACACATTTTACTTGTGTTTTACTAAATCTTTATGTGCTAACAATTTTCTATCATAACCATACCATTTCTTGGCAATCCATGCAATACATGCATTAAATTGAATAAGAAAAATATATCCAATTCTACTAAAAATGGTTCTTACCCAATTCTTTTATAGTTTTATCTTCACTTGTTGCTTTTCCCACTTACTTGGCTACCATCAACATGCATTATCATCTAAAACATTTTCAAGGATTCCAATTGGCTTCATCTATGACTTTCTTGACCTGTATATGAAATTATTGTCTTCATCATTCAAAATTGGACCCCATCAATAAAATTTCCATGAGGTCCATTCTCATGTGACTACTTAAGCATACTTGATGTTGCAACACTCAACAACCACTAAAATTATCTCAATATCAAATGTTATTAGGAACTCTATCGTTTCATATTCTTATCACATGTTAATAGGAACTCTACCATTTCATATGATTAAATACAAATTTCAATCAATTGAAAAAGGGACACTTACACTATGTATCTAATTCATGAGTTCAAGCAATGCCTTCAAACATGCACCCATACATGTACAAATTTCATTCATGTGCAATACTTGCACATATTCCATGCCATTCATACACATCAATTATTAGTTAATTAATTTATGCATGAGTTGTAACATCTCAATTCAACAACCAATTCAGTTACATCCATCTTTGATCCCAGATTGTCCAGCTTCTTTCTCAATCAAATTTATAATAATTTAAAATTCTACAAAAAGACTTTTTCCAATCACCTTTCAATAGGTTGCCAGATTCCAACATTGGTCACTGGTGGTTTGATATTTATTCGAAAAAATGCCTACACACACACACACACAAATATTTATATAGAATATTTATGAACTTGTCAACCAATGGGGTTGAACACAGAACATCAGATTTCCCAACATAGCTCTACACCAATAACGCTACCCATTGTTTCTTGCAGGGCACCACCTCCAACATTGTTTTATCCACCAAAAATATTCATACTAGCTTAATGCAAGGCCTAATCATTTAACCATTCAAACATAACCAAATTTTATTGGGTACTTATTCAACCCTTACAATTTGCAACCTAACTATGTGGGATCCACCAATTGAAATCACTAATAGTCACCAAAACTAGAACCTTAAACAAATGAAACCTTCACACTAAGGCTCAAACTTACATTCGATTCAATTAATTTTTTTTTGTGCATTTTGATGGCATGGGTGTTTTATATATAATGGTTCCCTCTAGTCCAATGCTAAGAGCGCCAACCAAAAACTCCAATAGAATATTCCTGGAATCTTAGGGCTTTGACCATAGCCAACCAGAGCCATATTCCCATGCAATAATTAATTCATGTGTCCTAGGGCTCATGTGCAACAATACCCAAGATTTAGTCCCTCATTTTCATCCATGTGACCATGACTTGATATAGATTCCATATGGGTCCTTGGTCTCCCATATGATGACATGAACATGACATCATCATGCCATGTGGCAACCCGAGAGGGGTTCCCTATGTCACTCATTTGATAGTGTTGGAAATGTATCGATGAGACCTACACAACCATCAAGTTGTGATAAGATCCTCTAAATATCCAACTGTCATACTCCTTCATGGAGAGTCTTATTGCTTCCTTGGACGTCATGAATGATGTTGTTGTTGTCTTGAACCTTCTATTTGAAATCAATGACATATTTTTGTCATCAATGAAAACATTATGTACAAAAAATGGAATTTAACATACAATCATATCAAAAAAAATTAATTGGAGTCTTTGCTAAGGTCTATAGCAACCTTAAAATATCAAATTCCTTCTACATAGTTCAAGGGGAACTCTCCCACTTACATTCTTATGCAAGTATTTTTAGCTTCAAGGTATCAATTTTTTTTCTTCTTGTTGCTACCTTGAAGCTAAAAATAACGGTATAACGTGACAAGGCAAATGCATGATTAACCTATGCAGATAACGGTATAACGTTATTGTTATAGAAAAAAAAAACTGTTGCTGTGAGCAATGCTTTTCAAATTTCGTTTTAGATTCAGTGGATTATGTACACACTTTAGTAAACCGCTCAAAGCTCGTTATATATTTGGGTTAATCTTCTTCTCATCACTATAGATCAAAGAAATATACAACATGCTGAAAATTACAATGTTCAGAGATAGAGATTAGCAGTGAGAAGCATATATCTTGCAGAAATAAGTGTGATTCAGACCAATTATTAACCTCCTAATTTCACATTAAATCCAATTATGATATAAAGACTGGGAAGTGTATGGTCCGTACATAGAACTAAATTATGTAAAAAAATATACAACATGCAGAAAAGCAAGGTGCAGATCACCTTCGAATGACATAATTATAAAAAAGTGATCATAGTTGACAATTCCAGTACATAACAAGAACATTATGCTGCTTTACTGTAATTCATTCGTTTGCTGAACAAATTAGTACCAAAGTCTTTTTGATGAAATTAGAAGAAACTAATAAGCTACGACACTCCCCCAACGCAGAGAATAATAGACTGCACTAACAAAGTGATGATGATGAGATCATGAAGCAAATGGTAGAACATTATAAAGACCACTAGGAAAGAAGCATGATGTGTGTATCAATCTTTCAGGGCATCGCACTCAACATGTTTCTTTGCGTTCTTTTTCATTTGCAAATAATCATTTCCTCCGCGTTCCTCTTCCCAGGCAAGAGAACTAGCCAATTTAGACTGAGCATTGCCAATTCTGTAAGTGCAATATATAAGTACACTACCCTTTTTTGTAAGCTCCTGGTTAGCTATCATTTCACAAGTATACCCCTGCGGACAAACTGGTTTGGTCCATGTAGATTGACACGCGCCAGCATTGACATTGACATGAACTGCAATAGAGAATATCATAGGCCTGAAACAAGTTAATACCCTCTCCACCAAAGTTTCCAGATCACAATCCTTAGGATCATAACCCATGGCTTCAAAACTTGCATAACTGAAACCATCTTCCGGAGTTACATGAATTGTAGATAAAGCCGGTCCTTCAATAGAATTCATGGAGTACCCGCATGGATCAAAATCAAAATCACAGATTTTCGCGTGAGGAAGAATTTTCGATATACCGGATTTATGTGTCATTTCTGCCGCTGAATTACAATGATCCTTGTAAAACAAAGAAGCCCGCTCGCGGTCCAGATGGGTCATGCACATCTCCAGTGTATAAACTGGGTGAGACGCACACTCTGATGCAGAAGCCGTGTAGATATGCCAGTTGTAAGACGTTGCAGAATTTCCCATAACATAAGCCATGCTACCAAACCCAAGAGCTCCAAAGTACTTATCCAGATATGAGACTTCCTCACAAAAGCTTCGATGAGGAAATGACTGTGCTCCTGGATGGATGAATGTTCCACGACTGTATTTAACATTTTTAACAGAGAGAGACAGGCTGGTTGCATTGCTTAATATCAGGGGAATGGAAAGCAGCAACTTGGTCGTCCCGCAGGTTTTGAGAATGATCTTCAATGGGTAAACAAAGAGACTCGACTCTGACAAGAGATATGAATCGAAATGTTCATTACAGAGCTCAGAAACTATTTTGCATTCAGCTGAGTTGAGTATTTCATCCAATTGAGCTCGAGTGAGTGCCCTAAGGCCCCTGCCCTCATCTGTTTCATTAAAAAATGAAGATGCAAGAAACTCAATCTCTAACCGTTTTTCAAATCCTTCGAAGCCAATTGCAGTTGCAGTCGTCGGGCCGGCAACCACTTCTTCACAAGCCATATCCATTTTAAATTACAGCAGAGATGGAATGCTAAACAAGGTAGTTTTTCAAAGCGTTGAGGGAGAAATTAGCGCTACAGTGGTGTAAAAAACTCGCAGTAAAGTTGCAGATTGGCAGTTCCTACTCTAAGAATACCCCAATAAATTATTAGGATGGTTCTCGGACGCACTGCACAGAAATGCAAACCAAAACCACATTTCAGATTCCGTACAAAATAATATTTTACATCAAATGACATAAGCAAAGTATTAAAACAAAGATCCTGATGAAAATTATTCAATATTTCTCCTAAAATCCACGAATACATATCTCTATAGATTCAGTAACAGTATTTGGTATTAAAGATATATGCAATCTATAATTGCAGCTAAATGAGTAAAACAAAAAAGCTTAGAAAGAAAAATTACGTTGGAGTATGCGGCACTATGGAATTTCTGGATGCCACCGCGAGGTCTAATGTCTTCAGTCTTGTAGCCCAATGGAGTTTCGTAATGCGAATAATTACGATTACACTTCTTCCTCCCACCTTTTGCGTCCATCACATTAACATTCACCCTTTCTGAATTAACACAAAACAAGCCACATCAGGGAGAAGCCAAAGTTTTAGAAAGTATGGCACCTAAATAACAATGACAAACTGAGAGAAAAGAGTACATATTGAAAGTGCGACCTTAATAAAACAAAATAGATGTAAGATGAGCATCAAAGTTGTCCAAAACTTCAAATAAGAAGGTCCAAGCAACAATGAAGCCCGCAAGAAAACCCCGTAAAAATAAGGAATGGAAGATTCTTTCTTTCAATTGAATTCCCCGCAGCGAAATGGAACATGGGCATTGAAATGCCAATCTCGCAATATATAGAGGCCGCGAACATTTGAGCCGACGGAAGGATCTATATGGAGATAGACTGGCAGCTAATATCATAACCGTTTATAGAGGATTCTGCACGTTGGAGCTTTTGCCAAGTGGCAGTGAGAGATTTAGTTATACATATTTCTCAATCTATAAATCCATTAATTTGCGGTTATTTCGGTTAGTTTTAAATGGTTGAGAATATATAATGGGTTTATGGCTGGTTAAATATTGGTTAATCATAGAAGATTAAATTTTTAAAAAAATTAATTTATTTAATTTAGAAATATTGTAAATTATGAAGTTCTAGAATGACCATTTCAAATGGTAGTAGTTTTCCACTCATAAAATTGGGCTTCTAATTGGGTTTTCGGATATTTTATATATTTATTTATTTGAAAAAAAAATGATAATATTGTATTGAAATTTAGATATAGAAATATATTATTATATAAAGATAAAATTTTTCTTTTTGTAATAATGTAAGGATAAATTTGTATTATTGTTAAATGATTTTAAGTATGTTTGATTATTTTATACTTGATTTATGTTATTGATATTTATTATTCAATTACTAGTAATATTGAGAAGATATTTTAATTGAAATTAGTCTATGTTTTTAAGGTTAGTAGTCAAAGTGGGAAATAGGGCTAGTTACCAAGAGTAGGAAATCAGGCTTTTGTTGAAATAATGATCAACCTAGGAAATATTTTTTTTGATGAAATAATTATTAGAGTGGTATTATTTATTGTGTACACTAACAAGACCCTAAACTCTCATCATTTTTTTGTACACTAAGAAGAACTTATGTAAAGTTGAATGGGGATCTCAAACTCTCATCATTTTTGTTTACAGTAAGAAGAACTTATATAAAGTTGAAAGGGGATCTCAATGATTTAGTATAGGCAATAAATAACAAGGGGTGATTACAGCATAAAACTTGGTTATTTATCTAAGTTGCAATTTCTTGATCATGTTTTTGATATTATGGTTGTAGTCAAAACTAAGGATGGTTTAGGCTCCACCTAACGGTATATTGTTCATGTCACTGATTCTAAATGATAATTCTAAATGATATAGTATTAACTTGGTAAATTTTTCAAAAGACAAACAAGATTAAGCCTCGAAGGTGTAGTTAGTGTAAGGAAAATGCGAAGGCTACCACTTATCACTTCTTCTCTTGTCTTTTCCCTAAGTAGGTTTGGAATCATATGGAGTTTTCATTAGGTTTTCTAAATTTGCGGCAGAAAGTGATTACATATGAATTTCGAGGAATGCCTTATAAGAAGAAAATTGAAGTATTTTGGAGTAGCGCCCTTCATAGCCACTTGGAGGATTTTTATTACCCACAACTCTAGTTTATTTGAAGATACATCAATCCCATATTTTCAAATATTTTCCTAATTGCTAGCTTTGTTACTAATTTACAAGCCTAATGTGAGTATAGAGAAGTGATTATATGAGAGAAAATTTTTCGTCGGTAAGACAACCTTGGAGTTTCTTTGATGGGGCCTATCAAGGATCGAGAAAAACTTGTGGTTTGGGGTTTGTGTTATTTCTACGAGATTCTCATTGTCGTACCACAAAGACTAATCTAGGAAAGTGAACAAATAATGTTTGGGAATTCAAGTCTTTATTTTTCCTTATGAAAATAACACTTGACAAATAAATTCTTAGACTACACATTTTGGGGATTCATCTCTCACTATAAATTGGATGCAAAAGTAGCTTCATATCCATAGTACTAGTTCATCCCCTTTCGCTCAGTATTTGAAGGATATTTCAAGACATTCCTACGAGGCATCTTTCAATATTATATACTATGAGCATAATATTCAGGTTGACACACTTTCTAAATATGGCTTATTGTTGATGAAAAATCAAATGATTGAAGATGAATATTAGTGGGAGCTTTTAGTCTCCTCAAAATTTGATAATGCTTTTTGAGCATTTTTTTTTTGAGCATGTGTGTGTGAGTGAGTGAGCTTTGATGTTTCTTATGCTCTCTTTTTTTTCCTTTAGACTTTGATTGAATTACTCGATAGTGTTTCGATGAAATGTAATGTAATTACTTGCAACATGTTTATTTCAAGATTATCTTCCTTGTGAATGGCGAGTAGAATTATAAGTACTTTAGTGATATGTATTGAATTTAGTATAAATTTGAATTATGTGTAACATGCATTGTGAGGAATGTATTTTTTATTCTCCTTGAATGTAAAATACTTCTATTTTTTAGAAAGAAAAAAAAACAAACAAACTTATGTATGTCCCTTGGTATTAACTCCATATATAAATCTAAAAACAAATATTCCATTACATTTAACTTATGTATGTTCCTTGTTCTTAACTGCATATACAAATCTGAAGACCAAAATTCCATTACATTTAACTTATAATTCTAAAAAAATTAATAGTAAATAAAATAAAATAAAAATAAAACTCCCTTTTAAATATTTATTATCATGCATGTATGTGATAGTTTCCATATTGACCCAAACTCTATCAACATACTATTTTTCATCTATTATGATACTTTATGGGTGGAAAAATTCGACGAATCAACTTTAGAAATTGGGGTCTATAACCTTCTAGGGCCATTTTCAAGCATCAAACAATGTTTTTCATGGTTGCAAGGCCCAAAACATGTGCCCATGGCTCCAGTATTGATAATGCTAGGGTGATTGGGATTCGTGAGGGGACATTATATAGACTCTTTACACCTTTATCTCAATCCCTAGTTCACTTGGTTGTGAATCCTTCCGAACTATGGCATAGAAGGTATGGACACCTCCATTACAAGATTTTGGAATCTCTAAATCAAGTTTTCAATGGAATCACCTAATTTAAGGAAGAAAACGAAGGGACCTCTAAGGGTTGTGCTCTAGAAAAGCATTAGGGGAATTTTGAGGTCTAAAATGGGTCTCCTAAGAAAAACGTACAACCAAAATAAAATTTATAAGAACCAATAGGATTCAAGATGATGATGCCAACCATGGGGGATGATTCACTCTTTTTGGAGTAAAAAAGTAAAAACATTAAAAAATAATAAAATAATAAAACTATTTTTTCAACTCATATTTTCAACATATCTCCCTAAGGTTTTACTCAAATTTCCATCGGAAGTACTCGTTGGATGAAAAATTTAATTCCTCATCGAAGGATTACCCATGTTGCATACTTTTGATGGATTGTACTACACGAAAAATGAAAAATACATGAAACAATGTGATTGCAATCACCTTTTTTTTTCTTATTTTTCATATAGTCGGGTCCATCAAAAGTATGCAACGTGGGTAATCCTTGGATGGGGAGTCAAATTTTGCATCCAATGAATGTTTCCGCTCGAAATTTGAGTAAAACCATAGGGAGATACGCTGAAAATACGAGTTTGAGAAATAGTTTTTTTCTTTTTTCCCTCTAAATTCTGATGATGTAATCTAGTCTTATTTTATTATTTCCACTGTTATTTTATAATTTCCTTAGGAGACCAATTTTAGACCTTAGAATTCCCCTAATGAATGTAAAAAATACATTTACAAAATGTGATACTAGATCTGAGGAATTTTTGGATCTCATACACTTTGATGTGTGTAGACCTATGGTAGTAAAATATCTTGTTGGGCATAAATATCATGTGACCTTCATTGATGATTTCTCAAGGAAGACTAGGTTATACCTTCTCAAGAATAAAGAAAATATTTAAGAACATGAAGTGGAGAATATGACTGAAAGAAAGATCAAGATTCTGAGATATGATAATGGTGGAGAATATACCTCCAACGAAGTGACAGAATTTTTCAAGGAAGTAGGGATTAAGAGGGAGATCATTGTTCATTATAATCCTAAATAGAATGGTGCAATCGAAAGGAGGAATAGGAAAATTGAAAAATGTGTCATGACCATGCTTCATGACCAATATCTCCCTCAATTCCTTTAAGGAGAAGCATGTATGACAATTTTTTACTTGTAGAACCGAAGTCATCACAATGTTATTAAAATCATGACTCTAGAAGAATAATTTATAGGAAAGAAGCCAAGTGTGGATCATCTTCGAATATTTGGGTGTCTGGTTTATATTCATATACCGAAGGACAAAGGAAGAACTTGGATCCTACTAGTATAAAGGACATCTTTGTTGGGTATAGTGCTTCATCAAAATCTTAACTAGTCTATATTAGGGAGGATTGTTGGATTGATGTGAGCATGGATGTCATCTTTGATGAAAGTATAGATTACAATAAATCAAATCATGTTCCATTTGACTCATGAAGAAGACATACCTATCTTTGAGGATATGTCAAAGGAAAATGATGGTCAATATCTGACATCGACTAAATACAATGTTGAAGGTCCTAGTGAGTCGGTGCAGTAAGTAATTATTCCTAAAATTCGAAAGAGGCATGCTTGGTTGAGAAATAATCTACAAGATGCTCAAGGACATGCTCTAAAGGGGACCTTACAAAAATTAAAAGACTGAAAATGTATTCTAGATATGCAGCATATATGAAGATACTCATTGATTTTGAACCTTCCTCCTATGAAGATGCAACTAAGCATCAAGAGTGGAGGAATGTGATGCAAGAAGAATATCAGGAAATTATGAATAATTATTTCTATGAAATCATTCCTATACTAAGTGACAAACGAATAGTTGCTTCAAAATGGATATATAAGATAAATCATGTTTTAGATGGGAGAATTGATAAATACAAAGCAAGAATTAGAAAAAAAACCATCACACCTCTCACATTTTCATGTAATCTCTTAATGCATTACCAAACATATTATATCTTCTGAATGTATTATTCGTTAAACATTTAATATTTGTTCAACACAGAAACTCAATATATACACATTTTACTTGTGTTTTACTAAATCTTTATGTGCTAACAATTTTCTATCATAACCATACCGTTTCTTGGCAATCCATGCAATACATGCATTAAATTGAATAAGCAAAATACCTTATATGAGCCCCCACCATTAAAAGGGGTATCCTCGAGCGGCATAATGGGAATTAACATCACTCAATGATGTCATCAATAATCTTGAAATTAGACATCAACAAATGTTTCATGTCAATATGGTATCATACTCAACAACCGTTGCACTCCATTAGAAATATTCAAAGACTCGTAATCAGTGAGCATCTCTTTCAACAATGCTCACACGGGAAGATCCTCAATAGTCAAAGACAGATGTTCACAGTAAGAATTTCCTTATGCAAACATGAATTCATGAATAAAATTGTAGACCACTGACAGCTACAGTACACGAACCATCAAAGCATAATAACATGAGAGATGATTACACATAAAGAGGAGATTAATGATAATAGAAGGAAACATATACATACTACTCATTGCTCCATCTTGAATCCAAACATCAGCTCTATATTCATATTAAGTTTAATTAGCTCTCCCAAATATGTGTCTCGGGGCACAGGGATCACAATCATACAAAACTACAGCAAAATTCTTCAAAATTTCTGAACCCTTGATTCATCTTATAACTCACTACATATAGAGTTATCCTTGAGGGTTTACAATTGAATATTCTATCATGATTTCCCCACCCAGGTGAAAACAAAATATCCTAACAAACTATTGGAGTGTGCCTCAAGCATTCACTCCCGCAACAAAAAAAATCATAACATAATTAGGTAAAATCAGGATTTTACAAGAAAAAAATCATTTCTTAATAGTAAAAAGAAACAAAACAACTATCCAGGGAGGCCAAATTCCAAAATCTTCAAGGGAGTGGCAAGAAGTGGCTAAGAACTGGTGAGTGGTTCGAACTTCATCATGTAATTCCATCTGTTGTTCAGCATCCTCCACTCCCTAACTCTCATGATTTCAAATTCTCGTTGTGGAACAGTCGGTTGTGCTATCAATGTTGAATTCTTTAGTGGGGAGCTCTTGGAAGGATTGAATAAACCGTAACCATGTGCTCTACCAAAAACCGTTGCTGTATTTGAAAATCAGAAACCGGATTTCAGAGGGGGTCTTAAGTGGTAAGTGGTCGGAGAGAAAGCAATGATGAGAGGAAGACACATGAGGGAGTGAGGTAACCCGAGAGAGTGCCCTATGTCACTCATTTCAGTGTTGGAAATGTATCTATGAGACCCACACAACCATTAAGTTGTGATAGATTCGAAGATTTAACCTGGCTACTCCTTCATGGAGAGTCTTATTACTCTCGACGTCATGAATGATGTTGTTGTTGTTCAGGGGTTAAAAAATAATGTATTTCCGTTATACAATTCTTCCTCATACATCAAAAGGGAAACTATTAACACTTAAATGTTAAAGGGGAGCATGAAGAAATTATAAAATGTCAAGAAAAAGGTACAATTAAATATTTATAGAATAAATACATTAGGAAAGGAAAATTTTAAAAATTCCCTATGTCCAGTTACGAAATTGGCAGATAGTTCCCTAGCAGCAAAGTTTTTTTGCGCACAACGTGCCTATCCCCTTAATAGTCGCACGGTCCTAAAGATGTTGAAAAGTCACCATCGAAGACCACTTGACACACTTGAAAAGGATGACTCTTTGTCCAGTACAGTCAAGGATAGCTAAAATCAAACCTCCTTGAGGAGGTATGCAACTCACAAAGGAATCTCCTCTCCACTCTTGGGTCACGATCAATCTTGGGCCAAGAGAGGGAAGAGAAGTTCACAAATTTCTATATAAATTGGCCATGGGAAGAACAAGAGGAGACACATTGTTATGCTAGCCAAATTTCTCCATAGCAAACCAACTTGCAAGTGTAGCAGTAGAAGGACTAAAATGACTCACATGTTGGCCATCCAACATCTCAGTCTAAGAAACTACTTCACCATATGACAGTGATCGACATCCTTTTGAGAGAGGGAGGAGATACTTGCAAGGAACTTTAGAAAAGTGGTCCCCATTTTTCTAACTATTTGATCTCCATAGCTCAAAGGACTCACTTCAAGAGAGTTTAGCATTGCATTCTTCATACCACCAACACCTAAAAAGGGAGAATTATCTATTTTTCTTATTGGATTGTTTCTCCATTTGAGAATTTGTCTCTTGCGTATTTTCTATTTTAGTTCATAGTGTTTTATGCTTAGCTTACCCTCTGACTTTTGTGTACATTGTTTATGTTGTTCACTAATAGTAACATCATTCTTCTCAATGTTCTTTTGCAGATAGAAGCCAGCTACTAAAAAGGTGCATTTTGGTACATCCTTGTAGAAAAAAAACCATCACACCTCTCACATTTTCATGTAATCTCTTAATGCATTACCAAACATATTATATCTTCTGAATGTATTATTCATTAAACATTTAATATTTGTTCAACACAGAAACTCAATATATACACATTTTACTTGTGTTTTACTAAATCTTTATGTGCTAACAATTTTCTATCATAACCATACCGTTTCTTGGCAATCCATGCAATAGATGCATTAAATTGAATAAGCAAAATATCTCAAGTTCTACTAAAAATGATTCTTACCCAATTATTTTATAGTTTTATCTTCACTTGTTGCTTTTCCCACTTACTTGGTTACCATCAATATGCATTATCATCTGAAACATTTTCAAGGAATCCAATTGGCTTCATCTATGACTTTCTTGACCTGTATATGAAATTATTGTCTTCATCATTCATAATTAGACCCCATCAATAACATTTCCATGAGGTCCATTCTCATGTGACTACTTAAGCATACTTGATGTTGCAACACTCAACAACCACTAAAAGTATCTCAATATCAAATGTTAATAGGAACTCTATCGTTTCATATGCTTATCACATGTTAATAGGAACTCTACCATTTCATATGATGAAATACAAATTTCAATCAATTGAAAAAGGGACACTTACACTATGTATCTAATTCATGAATTCAAACAATGCCTTCAAACATGCACCCATACATGTACAAATTTCATTCATGTGCCATACTTGCACATATTCCATGCCATTCATACACATCAATTATTAGTTAATTAATTTATGCATGAGCTATGACATCTCAATCCAACAACCAATTCAGTTACATCCATCTTTGATCCCCGATTTTCCAGCTTCTTTCTCAATCAAATTTGGACTAATAATTAGCCCAAAATTTTAAAATAACCATATACAAATTTATAATAATTTAAAATTCTACAAAAAAAACTCTTTCCAATCACCTTTCAATAGGTTTCCAGATTCCAACATTGGTCACGGGTGGTTTGATATTTATTCGAAAAATGCCTACACACACACGCACACACATACTAGCTTAATGCAAGGCCTAATCATTTAACCATTCAAACATAACCAAAGTTTATTGGGCACGTAGTCCACCCTTACAATTTGCAACCAAACTATGTGGGATCCACCAATTGCAATCACTAATAGTCACCAAAACCAGAACCTTAAACAAATGAAACCTTCACAATAAGGCTCAAACTTACATTCGATTCAATTAAATTTTTTTTTTGTGCATTTTGATGGCATGGGTGTTTTATATATAATGGTTCCCTCTGGTCCAATGTTGAGAGTGCCAACCAAAGCCATATTCCCATGCAATAATTAATTCATGTGTCCTAGGGCTCATGTGCAACAATGCCCAAGATTTAGTCCCTCATTTTTATCCATGTGACCAAGACTTGATATAGATTCCATAAGGGTCCTTGGTCTCCCATATGATGACATGAGCATGACATCATCATGCCATGTGGCAACCCGAGAAGGGTGCCCTATGTCACTCATTTTATAGTGTTGGAAATGTATCGATGAGACCTACACAACGATTAAGTTGTGATAAGATCCTCTAAATATCCAATTGTCATACTCCTTCATGGAGAGTCTTATTGCTTCCTTGGACGTCATGAATGATGTTGTTGTTGTCTTGAACCTTCTATTTGAAATCAATAACATATTTTTGTCATCAATGAAAACATTATGTACAAAAAATGGAATTAAACATACAATCATATCAAAAAAAATTAATTGGAGTCTTTGCTAAGGTCTATAGCAACCTTAAAATATCAAATTCTTTCTACATAGTTCAAGGGGAACTCTCCCGCTTACATTCTTATGCAAGTATTTTTAGCTTCAAGGTATCAATTTATTTTCTTCTTCATGAGCTTAACAATCAACTCTGATACAAATTTTTAGCACACACAACCCTCTAGTCCTTCATTAGAGTTATAATTATGGGACATATCATTTTCTGTAAAACATTATATCAAATAGTTTCCACATTATTAATTATCCATAAAAAGAACAACATTTTGTTGAGGCATTTCCTCAATTAATTTGTGTGCACTTTTTATTTCTTTTAAACCCGAATATCCCAGAAACTATCTTGGAAATCACGTAATCTGAAAATTCATGTGCCTTGGAATAATTTTTTTGTCCGGTCCATGTTTCATAGTACTGACCTCTGAGAGATAAATTTATAAAAAGAATGCCAAGATTTTTCCAAAAGAAAATAATTGGTGACTTAGAAATATCTACGTGTTGAATCTCCGAGAAACGCACGCACTACTATCTTTTCTAATTTGGACGATTTCTGGTTGCTAGTGACAAGGCAAATGCATGATTAACCTATGCAGATAACGGTATAACGTTATTGTTATAGAAAAAAAAATTGTTGCTGTCAGCAATGCTTTTCAAATTTCGTTTTAGATTCAGTGGATTATGTACACGCTTTAGTAAACAGCTCAAAGCTCGTTATATATTTGGGTTAATCTTCTTCTTATCACTATAGTACCAAAGTCTTTTTTATGAAATTAGAAGAAACTAATAAGCTACGACACTCCCCCAACGCAGAGAATAATAGATTGCACTAACAAAGTGATGATGATGAGATCATTAAGCGAATGGTAGAACATTATAAAGACCACTAGGAAAGAAGCATGATGTGTGTATCAATCTTTCAGGGCATCGCACTCAACATGTTTCTTTGCGTTCTTTTTCATTTGCAAATAATCATTTCCTCCACGTTCCTCTTCCCAGGCAAGAGAACTAGCCAATTTAGACTGAGCATTGCCAATTCTGTAAGTGCAATATATAAGTACACTACCACTACAACATAAAGGGGAGTTTTAAGACAATATTTAAGACAATTTTGAGGTAAATTGTCTTAAATTGAGACAAAATAAAACTTGTGTATTGTCTTAAATATTGTCTTTAAGCGGGTGTCTCAAATTAAATCGTCTTAAAATTAAATTGTCTTAAGATATTGTCTCTATAGAGACAATATACAACACAAGCGTTTTTGTCTCTCCAAAGACAGTTTCATTTATTGTCTCTTATGAGACAATTTCATTTGTCTTTCCGAAGACAATAGTTGGAATTTGTCTAATCCTATCTATTGTCTCTCTAGAGACAATATAAAACAATGAATCCAGAAAAATATCTCACCATTAAAATAAATCAATATAAAATTATTTAATTAAAAAAATCTACAATATCATTGAATAATTTGTGTTAGGGTACAGTGGAATCGAACCAACAACCTCCTGCATGGCAGGTGCTCTTCCATTGAGCTAGCACCCTTTAAACAATTATGTGAGTCATGGCAGTCCTTGAAATTGTATAATAGGCATTGATTTTTAAAAAATGTTCAACACATAATGGCATAGTCCTTGTAAAATATATAATCATGCAAGCCCCTATTTTTAACTTAATAAAAAAAATAACTCAATTGAGTTAGCTCACTGTGACACCCTGGTAGCTTGGCTTGCACAAAAATGTACCTCCCTTTGTAGGTAAAGTTGCCTTTCTTGATGTTAATATCAGGGGAATGGAAAGCAGCAACTTGGTCGTCCCGCAGGTTTTGAGAATGATCTTCAATGGGTAAACAAAGAGACTCGACTCTGACAAGAGATATGAATCTAAATGTTCATTACAGAGCTCAGAAACTATTTTGGATTCAGATGAGTTGAGTATTTCATCCAATTGGGCTCGAGTGAGTGCCCTAAGGCCCCTGCCCTCATCTGTTTCATTAAAAAATGAAGATGCAAGAAACTCAATCTCTAACCGTTTTTCAAATCCTTCGAAGCCAATTGCAGTTGCAGTCGTCGGGCCGGCAACCACTTCTTCACAAGCCATATCCATTTTAAATTGCAGCAGAGATGGAATGCAAAACAAGGTAGTTTTTCAAAGCGTTGAGGGAGAAATTAGCGCTACAGTGGTGTAAAAAACTCGCAGTAAAGTTGCAGATTGGAAGTTCCTACTCTAAGAATACCCCAATAAATTATTAGGATGGTTCTCGGACGCACTGCACAGAAATGCAAACCAAAACCACATTTCAGATTCCGTACGAAATAATATTTTACATCAAATGACATAAGCAAAGTATTTCTCCTAAAATCCACGGATACATATCTCTATAGATTCAGTAACAGTATTTGGTATTAAAGATATATGCAATCTATAATTGCAGCTAAATGAGTAAAACAAAAAAGCTTGGATTGATACATTCCTAGTAGAGAGAGAAAGAAAGAAAAATTACGTTGGAGTATGCAGCACTATGGAATTTCTGGATGCCACCGCGAGGTCTAATGTCTTCAGTCTTGTAGCCCAATGGAGTTTCGTAATGCGAATAATTACGATTACACTTCTTCCTCCCACCTTTTGCGTCCATCACATTAACATTCACCCTTTCTGAATTAACACAAAACAAGCCACATCAGGGACAAGCCAAAGTTTTAGAAAGTATGGCACCTAAATAACAATGACAAACTGAGAGAAAAGAGTACATATTGAAAGTGCGACCTTAATAAAACAAAATAGATGTAAGATGAGCATCAAAGTTGTCCAAAACTTCAAATAAGAAGGTCCAAGAAACAATGAAGCCCGCAAGAAAACCCCGTAAAAATAAGGAATGAAAGATACTTTCTTTCAATTGAATTCCCCGCAGCGAAATGGAACATGGGCATTGAAATGTCAATCTCGCCATATATAGAGGCCGCGAACATTTGAGCCGACGGAAGGATCTATATTGAGATAGACTGGCAGCTAATAGCATAACCGTTAATAGAGGATTCTGCACGTTGGAGCTTTTGCCAAGTGGCAGTGGGAGATTTAGTTATACATATTTCTCAATCTATAAATCCATTAATTTGCGGTTATTTTGGTTAGTTTTAAATGGTTGAGAATATATAATGGGTTTATGGCTGGTTAAATATTGGTTAACCATAGAAGATTAAATTTTTTTAATATTGTAAATTATGAAGTTCTAAATATTGTAAATTATGAAGTTTTAGAATGACCATTTCAAATGTAGTAGTTTTTCCACTCATAAAATTAGGCTTCTAATTGGGTTTTTGGATATTTTATATATTTGTTTATTTGAAAAAAAAATGATAATATTGTATTGAAATTTAGATATAGAAATATATTATTATATAAAGATAAAATTTTGCTTTTTGTAATAATGTAAGGATAAATTTGTATTATTGTTAAATGATTTTAAGTATGTTTGATTATTTATACTTAATTTATGTTATTGATATTTATTATTCAATTATTAGTAATATTAAGAAGATATTTTAATTGAAATTAGTCTATGTTTTTAAGGTTAGTAGACAAAGTGGGAAATAGGGCTAGTTACCAAGAGTAGGAAAATGGGCTTTTGTTGAAATAATGATCAACCTAGGAAATATTGTTTTTTATGAAATAATTATTAGAGTGGTATTATTTCTTGTGTACACTAACAAGACCCTAAACTCTCATTATTTTTTTGTACACTAAGAAGAACTTTTATAAAGTTGAATTGGGATCTCAAACTCTTATCATTTTTGTGTACACTAACAAGACCCTAAACTCTCATCATTTTTTTGTACACTAAGAAGAACTTATGTAAAGTTGAATGGGGATCTCAAACTCTCATCATTTTTGTTTACAGTAAGAAGAACTTATATAAATTTGAAAGGGGATCTCAATGATTTATTATAGGCAATAAATAACAAGGGGTGATTACAGCATAAAACTTGGTTATTTATCTAAGTTGCAATTTCTTGATCATGTTTTTGATATTATGGTTGTAGTCAAAACTAAGGATGGTTTAGGCTCCACCTAACGGTATATTTTTCATGTTACTGATTCTAAATGATATAGTATTAGCTTGGTAAATTTTTCAAAAGACAAACAAGATTGAGCCTCGAAGGTGTACTTAGTGTAAGGAAAATGTGAAGGCTACCACTTATCACTTCTTCTCTTGTCTTTTCCCTAAGTAGGTTTGGAATCATATGGAATTTTCATTAGGTTTTCTGAATTTGTGACAGAAAGTGATTACATATGAATTTCGAGGAATGCCTTATAAGAAGAAAATTGAAGTATTTTAGAGTAGCGCCCTTCATAGCCACTTGGAGGATTTTTATTACCCACAACTCTAGTTTATTTGAAGATACATCAATCCCATATTTTCAAATATTTTCCTAATTACTAGCTTTGTTGCTAATTTACAAGCCTAATGTGAGTATAGAGAAGTGATTATGTGAGAGAAAACTTTTCCTACTCTAACAATACCCCAAGAAATTATTAGGATGGTTCTCGAAGCCAATTACAGTTGCAGTCGTCGGGCCGGCAACCACTTCTTCACAAGCCATATCCATTTTAAATTACAGCAGAGATGGAATGCTAAACAAGGTAGTTTTTCAAAGCGTTGAGGGAGAAATTAGCGCTACAGTGGTGTAAAAAACTCGCAGTAAAGTTGCAGATTGGCAGTTCCTACTCTAAGAATACCCCAAGAAATTATTAGGATGGTTCTCGGACGCACTGCGCAGAAATGCAAACCAAAACCACATTTCAGATTCCGTACAAAAGAATATTCTACATCAAATGACATAAGCAAAGTATTAAAACAAAGATCCTAATGAAAATTATTCAATATTTCTCCATATCTCTATAGATTAAGTAACAGTATTTGGTATTAAAGATATATGCAATCTATAATTGTAGCTAAATGAGTAAAACAAAAAAGCTTGGATTGATACATTCCTAGTAGAGAGAGAAAGAAAGAAAAATTACGTTGGAGTATGCAGCACTATGGAATTTCTGGATGCCACCGCGAGGTCGAATGTCTTCAGTCTTGTAGCCCAATGGAGTTTTGTAATGCGAATAATTACGATTACACTTCTTCCTCCCACCTTTTGCGTCCATCACATTAACATTCACCCTTTCTGAACCTTTGAGAGATAAATTTATGAAAATAATGCCAAGATTTTTCCAAAAGAAAATAATTGGTGACTTAGAAATATCTACGTGTTGAATCTCCGAGAAATGCACGCACTACTATCTTTTCTAATTTGGGCGATTTCTGGTTGCTAGTGACAAGGCAAATGCATGATTAACCTATGCAGATAATGGTATAACGTTATTGTTATAGGAAAAAAAATTGTTGTTGTCAGCAATGCTTTTCAAATTTCGTTTTAGATTCAATGGATTATGTACACACTTTAGTAAAAAACTCAAAGCTCGTTATATATTTGGGTTAATCTTCTTCTCATCACACAAAAAAGCGGCTAGAGCAGCGTTAGAACAAAAAAGCCCAAGAGAGTCAAATCACACAAATTATAAGACTAGGAGATGGTATAAACACATAAATGCACATTCTCGTAACCATCCCCCATCATCTTCATCTAACATGATGAGTAGTACTGGATCTCATACCATATACTAGATCTCATACCATCTAACATGATGAGTAGTACTAGATCTCCTACCTCTGCATCCAACAAAATCTTCAAATACATGAAGATATATGTACCCCTCATACACCACCAAGATATCATGAATCTCCTCTGGCAAAAATCAGGCCAAACATTGCAGATATTCTTGAGCCATTTAATGTTGAAGACACACAACACCATATATGATTCATCTCATTATCTGTGGGAACCATGACTTGTATTGTCTGCTCATCATTCCTTGGTGTCGAGATGACTACAACTAGTACAAAGATACTAGTACCTTCGACGGTGCAGACCCACCTCGTTTGTACCCTGTCAACCACATATGGTTCCAGGGAATCAACTACAAAATCATATTCATGTTTGTCGACCGACACTGTTAAGCTCGAACCAATTCCTCATGAATGTGCACAAAACAATTCCCCCTTAGACATATTTTTTCACTTTGATGAGGATATATTAGAGGCCATGACGGAACCAGAATGTCCATGGGATGTTGTGCATCACCACTGGTTTTTTGTTTCACCCAAAACACAAAAGCAACTTCAAAGTCTGCAGGGAAAAGCCAACTTCTTACAATGCTTTGTCCCCAACTATGCCACTTTTAGACAAGGATTCCTACGTCTTCTCAGTCAGGATATTCAATGAAAATGGGATGATCAGGCTCAAAAATAATTTTTGAGGCACTAAAAGACACCTTGTCTTCAACCCCCTTGATCAACCCACCAAATTATGTCAAAGAATACACATTATACCTATCTGCATCATATACAACCATAGCTATAATATTAATCTGAGATAGACCTGATAACAAAGAGCACATAATTTATTACGTCAATAAGAACCTAGTCGGTCTTGCCTTCAAGTATGAGCCGGAAGAAAAAATATCCATAGCCCTAGTACATGCAGTACAAAAGCTTCAGAATTACATCATCCTAAGGACCACAACAACCAGAGAAACTATCAACCCCATGCGTTATTCTATATCAACACCAGATGGATAGTTATACTACAGGAATTTGACCTATGGTTCATCTCCACCAAGAGAAAGAAAGCAATCATCCTAGCTAATTTCATCATTGATCTCCCAAATGAGGCCCAAAGATCCCCTGTTAATGACTCACTACTTGATGAAATTTTTTTCTTAGTGACGACAGAGGACCCTTGGTATGGCGAAATTCTTCTTTTTCTACAAACCCAAAAGTTCAAACCCCAACTCACCCATGATGACAGAAGGCGCATAAGCCATAAGAATCCCTGGTACCTTCTAATGGGGGATGTCCTTTATTGAAGGGGTGTTGACACCATTTTACATCGATGCATCACTCACGACCAAGCTAAACAGGCCCTAAATGACTGCCATAGTGGAGCTTGTAGCGACCATCTCTCCGGGATGGCCACCGCCAAAAATGTCTTACGTGCTAGTTATTTCTGGCCCACCCTATTCCATGATTGCATACAAGCTGTCAAAATATGCGAGCGATCCCAACTATACGCTCATAAGGAAAGAGCCCCTCCAGATCCACTGCACTCGATCATTGCAGCAAGCCCCTTTTGCAAATGGGGCATCGACTTCATGACTTGCAACCCCATGTCATCTGGCAGCCACAAATACATCATAATAGTCGTCAACTATTTCACCAAATGGGCATAAGCCACGCCCACATGCAATAACAATGTAGAAACTGTAGCAAAGTTTTTCTTCCACCATTTCATTGCACGGTTCGGTGTACCCAAGGATTTAGTCTCCGACCATGGAAAGAATTTTGATAATGAAATATTCTAGGAACTATCCCATCACCTTGGTTTCACGCATGAGTTTGTGTCACCATACTACCCCCATTCCAATGGCTAGGTAGAAGCTATTAACAAAGTACTCAAAACAATTTTATAGCGCATGGTAAACAACCATAAAGCTAACTGGCGCCATATGGTGTTTTCAACCTTATGGGAATACCGCACAATAATCAAGTCCTCAGCAGGGTTTACACCTTTCTAGTTGGTATACAGAGTGGAAGTTGTGCTTCCCACTGAGCATGAAATCCAAAAATTACATGAATCCATTAAACTTGTCACTGATACTCAACCTTTAGAGCAACGGTTGGTACAATTAGAACTTATCAACGAAAGGCGATGAGAATCTCTCCAACACAATGAGGCTCATAAGAAAAGAGTGAAAGCATCATTAGACCGCAACATCACCCCTCACTCATTATCTGAGGGGGAGCTAGTCCTCCATAATGATGTTGCAAAAGAAGCCTTAGGAACAGGGAAGTTCGAAACATTATGGAAGGGTCCTTACATCATCAAACATTGTCTCCTCAAAGAGCATACATTTTTTTAGAGCTGAACGATACATGCCTAACCAATCCTGTAAATGTTCTCTATCTCAAGAAATTTCACCCATAAGGCAGAAATCATCAGTACCCTGGCGTTAAGATGAATGTAACATAATTTTCTTATGATGATCACAACCATCATTGAATTTTTCTGAAAATAAACTCTCTTGTGTCACAGATGGATCGTTTGCCCATCTACTATTTTGGATTCACTTATGGACCTTCTCAATGGTCACAAAATTTAGCCACAGCCACCTGGGCCATATACTCTCCTGGTCGATCACCATTCCTTGCCCACGAAGTATGTATTGAGTGAGCCACAAACAATTAAGAAGAACATGATGTATTCATCAGGTTATTGAGCTTTGCCTCCAACCAAGGCATCAACCATTTACATGACTTTCTTGATTCCCAGTTAATCATATTGTAGTTAAACAAAACCTTTCAAGTACGAGATTCACGGCATTTTAGGAAGTACCTGAATGCATGATAATTGGTTTGCCACTTTGATCACATTACATTTACACATTTACCAAGAGATCAATATCAGGTAGCCAATCACATAGCTAATCATATCCAAGACTGGAATGCATCTCATATAAATCATCATCCATAAATAAAAATCTTATCACAGGGATAAAATCCATCATAAGTACATAATATCCATCATAAACATATTAAAACATATAAAACTATCCATAGACACATCGTAAGAGCCACCAAAATACATCTCGCATATATACATCAAAAAATTTGTAAAAAACTAGTCATTGACTATCACGTCTGTTAAATAATATACATATCACCAACACAGGGAAACATCCTCATAATGGGTGTTTTCCTTGATCATATAATATCTATAGGGTGAACCCTGCCAGGTGGATCCTTCAGACCTATGTGAGAACCTGGCGCCAGTATAGGAGCAACAAATGCACCAGCAAGTGCTGCTCGACGCAAAGTTGGGCAAAGCGCCCTCTCCCGAGCCATCACTATCTCCAACCATATATCAGCCAGGTTTTCAAAACCCCTGGTCAGTAAACCCTGAGTTAGCCTCTCTAGCCGACTCCATGAATCTTCCAAATCCATTGCATGAGCATCTATCTCCTTGGCCTGTGTCACAACATCCGTAACTCAGGCCTCAAAAGTAGCCAGCTGACCCTCGACATCAGCCACCTATGCCTCTGTTGCCTCTGCATGCACCAAGGGCACATCATCCCCACCAGCATCTGCAATGAAACTACCCCCACTTAGGGACCTATAGCACTAACCCAGCCCCCAAGTCAGGCTTGAACCATCTCAGGTGGATCCCTCCTCCTAGGCTCATAGCCTGCCAAGCGAGTGGTGGGATGCCCTGTCAGCCCCACATCTACAAAGGAAACCAAATACAATATCTGTGCCACCATCAAAGATATCTATATATATATATATATACAAAAATTAGAACTCTCAAATGTAGAAAAACATGAAAGGTCATACCTCTCCGTCCCCATGCATAGTCAGGAGGGAGACCCATGTCCGGATCCCCTAGGAAATCCATCCTTGCATAAGAAATCTCAAGGAATAGTTGTCGGTTTGAATCAAACCACACATCGACCATCGTGTCCCAATACCTTCCTGCCTCACCCCCACCATTGCGGGGCATCACAGGTTCCAATCATCACATCCGAGGATCCCTCAAAGGGCTCAAAGTCACCGCCAAAATGGGTCATAACATCACAATCTGCTCATACATGATGCTACAAATAATTCTCGAATACACAAACTTCTTCACTGAACCCCTCTGTGATTTTGCTAGCTAAGTGACCATTTCCTGATAAGCATAACAACCCCAATCAATAGAATGACCATCCTGTATTCAAAAAAGGCTCGCAATATGCGGTCTTAGTACCCATTGGGTTGATGTCGACCCAAATAGTTGAACAATCATAACTAGAGCTGCTTGCTTAGCGAAATCAGTAATAAATATCACTTTAACACAACCTCATGTAATGGGGTTAGGACCACAGTGCCCTACCTCCTCAACGCAATAATGAATGTTCACTCCCCCAGGAGAGAGCGGATATGAGAGTGCCTCCCCCTGAGGCAAGAGGCCTATCACAAAGTAGATATTGATCTCAGATTGGATCAACACATCTCTCTAGCACAAGACCATAACACGGCGTTGTCTATTCAAACATCAGACCAGGTAGCGTAAAAATGCATCCTGAGATCTCATTATGTTTCTCTCCAAGAACTTGAGCAATCCATATCGAGCTAGTGTCTCTCAAGCATGTGGGTTTTGGGCTATTTTCATGCGTAAATCAGGCCAATCCCGCTCTCTCCACAACATCCTGCCACCAAGGAAACACCAAAAATGTCAATTTTTACACAAATACCATAAGATTCATTAAAAAATGACATCCTTGTGCCTTACATCCATCTCTCCACGCTGAAATCGTGCATGTGCCAAACACAGGCATGTGGAAAAATGCACTAACAATTTGCTAACCACGGGGTCTTTGCGCAAAGGGAAACCCTTTGTGTAGAGACCACACGCTTCATATTGGATCACCCGCGTGGTACTGCCCAGAAATTGACATAAAATCCATTCAATATCACACTTTTATGGCCCACACATACATAAAAATGACAGAAATAAGTAACAAGAGGTTTTAGCTCCTACCTGACTCCATCCACATGAATCCCAAGTGCTCTGGCTGACCGCAACGGAAATAAAATATCTAGAGGATGGTTCTGCTCTGACCTCGGACACTCAAAAAGAGAAAATGAATTTAAAATGGGCCATATTAGCCTATGTATCACTCTTTTTACCATTTTCAAAAGCCCATAACTGGAGCTCAAATTATCCAATCACAAAACCGTGAGAAACATAGTGATCAACACTTCATCATGTTCAATATTGACCTCATAAATACAGGTTTCATATAAATTCATTTTTGGGCCCAATGCCCAGCCCCTCCATACTACATTTCAGGTGCACTTTCTCTTATTTCTTTAAATTGAAGTTACTTCAAAATATTTGTATGAAATAATTCTTTTACTTGGGGTATTGACTATAGATGTTGTAGCACACCAAATCACTATATGTCCGAGACAAGAAAAAAGTACAAGAGAAAGTATCATTCTATCCTTAGCATGATAAGCTTTCCTAGAAATCTTTGCATATCCTGATATCATTTCCTCATGAGAATAAAACCATAGGTTTCATTCACCCAACCATGTTTATCATCACCCCAACTTGCACATGATAAACACCCTTTTCGGTCGGCAGAGCCACACCTTTCATGGAATCCATAACTCATGTAGACCATACGTCAATATCTGGAGCCATGGCCACAAACTCCGGCCCGGAAACCATTTCATGTTCGTACATCCATGAACATACATCAGTTAGTTTTACTCATCGCATGTGAAAACCATATTTCCAGGCCACCATTGTCTACAAGCAGATCACCCATAACACCTCACCACATTTCACATTTGGCCTATCACGCCCTCATAAGCATAGACCATCTATGACATTTTCATCCACCTAATCACTCTCACACTGATACCAACCAATACCTCAACAAAACACCCTCCTCACATCACTGTGCAGGATCATTCATGTTAATGTGGCACTTGTCTATGTGCTGGTACATCCAAACCACTTTCATATTCTTTTGGAAGTGGTACAAAGATTCTTTTAGGAGAAAACTCCCACACATCCATTCACATTTCTTACCCATAATCTCCCTTGTTCATAGCTTTTCATTCTTCACCACACCCCATTATGTTAATCATAGAAAATATACACCTACCTTGGATGTCCTACCAACCCCATGGATTCCCCCATCAGAAGTTGTTATGACTGCTGCCACTCTCGCCATCAAGTATTATTAACCAATCACATCAAGCCTTGTTTTCATCAAAAACACTGATCACTTGTACTGGTACTTATTTTTAATTGGTCGATGTTTCCTTCTTGTCGACTCCGACAACCATTATCCAGGAAGGAGGTAGTACCTTATATGAGCCCCCACCATTAAAAGGGGCATCCTCGAGCGGCATAATGGGAATTAACATCACTCAATGATGTCATCACTAATCTTGAAATTAGACATCAACAAATGTTTCATGTCAATATGGTATCGTACTCAACAACCGTTGCACTCCATTAGAAATATTCAAAGACTCGTAATCAGTGAGCATCTCTTTCAACAATGCTCACACGGGAAGATCCTCAATAGTCAAAGACAGATGTTCACAGTAAGAATTTCCTTATGCAAACATGAATTCATGAATAAAATTGTAGACCACTGACAGCTACAGTACACGAACCATCAAAGCATAATAACAAGAGAGATGATTACACATAAAGAGGAGATTAATGATAATAGAAGGAAACATATACATACTACTCATTGCTCCATCTTGAATCCAAACATCAGCTCTATATTCATATTAAGCTTAAATAGCTCTCCCAAATATGTGTCTCGGGGCACAGGGATCACAATCATACAAAACTACAGCAAAATTCTTCAAAATTCCTGAACCCTTCGTTCATCTTAGAACTCACTACATATAGAGTTCTCCTTGAGGGTTTACAATTGAATATTCTATCATGATTTCCCCACCAGGTGAAAACAAAATATCCTAACAAACTATTGGAGCGTGCATCAAGCATTCACTCCCGCAACAAAAAAAATCATAACATGAATAGGTAAAATCAGGATTTAACAAGAAAAAAATCATTTCTTAATAGTAAAAAGAAACAAAACAGCTATCCAGGGAGGCCAAATTCCAAAATCTTCAAGGGAGTGGCAAGAAGTGGCTAAGAACTGGTGAGTGGTTCGAACTTCATCATGTAATTCCATCTGTTGTTCAGCATCCTCCACTCCCTAACTCTCATGATTTCAACTTCCCGTTGTGGAATGGTCGATTGTGCTATGCATGTTGAATTATTTAGTGGGGAGCTCTTGGAAGGATTGAATAAACCGTAACCATGTGCTCTACCAAAAACCGTTGTTGTATTTGAAAATCAGAAACCGGATTTCAGAGGGGGTCTTAAGCGGTAAGTGGTATCGGAGAAGGGGGGTGCGAAATGGTGAGAGGAAGACACATGGAGGAGTGAGTGGTAACCCGAGAGGAGTGCCCTATGTCACTCATTTTATAGTGTTGGAAATGTATCTATGAGACCTACACAACCATTAAGTTGTGATAAGATCCTCTAAATATCCAACTGTCATACTCCTTCATGGAGAGTCTTATTACTTCCTTGGACGTCATGAATGATGTTGTTGTTGTCTTGAAAATAAAACATAATGTATTTCGGCTATACAATTCTTCCTAGACCTCATACATCAGGGGAAACTATTAACACCAGAAAATTGTACAAGTACAAGAAATTATAAAATGTCAAGAAAAAGGTACAATTAAATATTTATAGAATAAATACATTAGGAAAGGAAAATTTTAAAAATTCCCTATGTCCAGTTAGGAAATTGGCAGATAGTTCCCTAGCAGCAAAGTTTTTTTGCGCACAACGTGCCTATCCCCTTAATAGTCGAACGGTCCTAAAGATTTTGAAAAGTCACCATCGAAGACCACTTGACACACTTGAAAAGGATGACTCTTTGTCCAGTACAGTCAAGGATAGCTAAAATCAAACCTCCTTGAGGAGGTATGCAACTCACAAAGGAATCTCCTCTCCGCTCTTGGGTCACGATCAATCTTGGGCCAAGAGAGGGAAGAGAAGTTCAAAAATTTCTATATAAATTGGCCATGGGAAGAACAAGAGGAGACACATTGTTATGCTAGCCAAATTTCTCCATAGCAAACCAACTTGCAAGTGTAGCAGCAGAAGGAATAAAATGACTCACATGTTGGCCATCCAACATCTCAGTCTAAGAAACTACTTCACCATATGACAGTGATCGACATCCTTTTGAGAGAGGGAGGAGATACTTGCAAGGAACTTTAGAAAAGTGGTCCCCATTTTTCTAACTATTTGATCTCCATAGCTCAGAGGACTCACTTCAAGAGAGTTTAGCATTGCATTCTTCATACCACCAACACCTAAAAAGGGAGAATTATCTATTTTTCTTATTGGATTGTTTCTCCATTTGAGAATTTGTCTCTTGCGTATTTTCTATTTTAGTTCATAGTGTTTTATGCTTAGCTTACCCTCTGAGTTTTGTGTACATTGTTTATGTTGTTCACTAATAGTAACATCATTCTTCTCAATGTTCTTTTGCAGATAGAAGCCAGCTACTAAAAAGTTGCATTTTGGTACATCCTTGTAGAAAAAAAACCATCACACCTCTCACATTTTCATGTAATCTCTTAATGCATTACCAAACATATTATATCTTCTGAATGTATTATTAATTAAACATTTAATATTTGTTCAACACAGAAACTCAATATATACACATTTTACTTGTGTTTTACTAAATCTTTATGTGCTAACAATTTTCTATCATAACCATACCGTTTCTTGGCAATCCATGCAATACATGCATTAGATGTCATCAATAATCTTGAAATTAGACATCAACAAATGTTTCATGTCAATATGGTATCGTACTCAACAACCGTTGCACTCCATTAGAAATATTCAAAGACTCGTAATCAGTGAGCATCTCTTTCAACAATGCTCACACGGGAAGATCCTCAATAGTCGAAGACATATGTTCACAGTAAGAATTTCCTTATGCAAACATGAATTCATGAATAAAATTGTAGACCACTGACAGCTACAGTACACGAACCATCAAAGCATAATAACATGAGAGATGATTACACATAAAGAGGAGATTACTGATAATAGAAGGAAACATATACATACTACTCATTGCTTTATCTTGAATCCAAACATCAGCTCTATATTCATATTAAGTTTAAATAGCTCTCCCAAATATGTGTCTCGGGGCACAGGGATCACAATCATACAAAACTACAACAAAATTCTTCAAAATTCCTGAACCCTTCGTTCATCTTAGAACTCACTACATATAGAGTTCTCCTTGAGGGTTTACAATTGAATATTCTATCATGATTTCCCCACCAGGTGAAAACAAAATATCCTAACAAACTATTGGAGCGTGCATCAAGCATTCACTCCCGCAACAAAAAAAATCATAACATAATTAGGTAAAATCAGGATTTTACAAGAAAAAAATCATTTCTTAATAGTAAAAAGAAACAAAACAACTATCCAGGGAGGCCAAATTCCAAAATCTTCAAGGGAGTGGCAAGAAGTGGCTAAGAACTGGTGAGTGGTTCGAACTTCATCATGTAATTCCATCTGTTGTTCAGCATCCTCCACTCCCTAACTCTCATGATTTCAACTTCCCGTTGTGGAATGGTCGATTGTGCTATGCATGTTGAATTCTTTAGTGGGGAGCTCTTGGAAGGATTGAATAAACCGTAACCATGTGCTCTACCAAAAACCGTTGTTGTATTTGAAAATCGGAAACCGGATTTCAGAGGGGGTCTTAAGCGGTAAGTGGTATCGGAGAAGGGGGGTGCGAAATGGTGAGAGGAAGACACATGGAGGAGTGAGTGGTAACCCGAGAGGAGTGCCCTATGTCACTCATTTTATAGTGTTGGAAATGTATCTATGAGACCTACACAACCATTAAGTTGTGATAAGATCCTCTAAATATCCAACTGTCATACTCCTTCATGGAGAGTCTTATTACTTCCTTGGACGTCATGAATGATGTTGTTGTTGTCTTGAAAATAAAACATAATGTATTTCGGCTATACAATTCTTCCTAGACCTCATACATCAGGGGAAACTATTAACACAAGAAAATTGTACAAGTACAAGAAATTATAAAATGTCAAGAAAAAGGTACAATTAAATATTTATAGAATAAATACATTAGGAAAGGAAACTTTTAAAAATTCCCTATGTCCAGTTAGGAAATTGGCAGATAGTTCCCTAGCAGCAAATTTTTTTTGCGCACAACGTGCCTATCCCTTTAATAGTCGCACGGTCCTAAAGATGTTGAAAAGTCACCATCGAAGACCACTTGACACACTTGAAAAGGATGACTCTTTGTCCAGTACAGTCAAGGATAGCTAAAATCAAACCTCCTTGAGGAGGTATGCAACTCACAAAGGAATCTCCTCTCCACTCTTGGGTCACGATCAATCTTGGGCCAAGAGAGGGAAGAGAAGTTCAAAAATTTCTATATAAATTGGCCATGGGAAGAACAAGAGGAGACACATTGTTATGCTAGCCAAATTTCTCCATAGCAAACCAACTTGCAAGTGTAGCAGCAGAAGGACTAAAATGACTCACATGTTGGCCATCCAACATCTCAGTCTAAGAAACTACTTCACCATATGACAGTGATCGACATCCTTTTGAGAGAGGGAGGAGATACTTGTAAGGAACTTTAGAAAAGTGGTCCCCATTTTTCTAACTATTTGATCTCCATAGCTCAGAGGACTCACTTCAAGAGAGTTTAGCATTGCATTCTTCATACCACCAACACCTAAAAAGGGAGAATTATCTATTTTTCTTATTGGATTGTTTCTCCATTTGAGAATTTGTCTCTTGCGTATTTTCTATTTTAGTTCATAGTGTTTTATGCTTAGCTTACCCTCTGAGTTTTGTGTACATTGTTTATGTTGTTCACTAATAGTAACATCATTCTTCTCAATGTTCTTTTGCAGATAGAAGCCAGCTACTAAAAAGGTGCATTTTGGTACATCCTTGTAGAAAAAAAACCATCACACCTCTCACATTTTCATGTAATCTCTTAATGCATTACCAAACATATTATATCTTCTTAATGTATTATTCATTAAACATTTAATATTTGTTCAACACGTAAACTCAATATATACACATTTTACTTTGTGTTTTAATAAATCTTTATAAAATAACAATTTTCTATCATAACCATACTGCTGCAATCCATGCAATACATGCATTAAATTGAATAAGCAAATATATCAAGTTCTACTAAAATGATTCTTACCCAATTATTTTATAGTTTTATCTTCTCACTTGTTGCTTTTCCCCACTTACTGTTACCATCAATATGCATTATCATCTCAAACATTTTCAAGGAATCCAATTGGCTTCATCTATGACTTTCTTGACCTCAGAGATGCAAATTATTGCCTCATCATTCATAATTAGACCCCATCAATAACATTTCCATGAGGTCCATTCTCATGTGACTACTTAAGCATACTTGATGTTGCAAACACTCAAACAACCACTAAAAGTATCTCAATATCAAATGTTAATAGGAACTCTATCGTTTCATATGCTTATCACATGTTAATAGGAACTCTACCATTTCATATGATGAAATACAAATTTCAATCAATTGAAAAAGGGACACTTACACTATGTATCTAATTCATGAATTCAAACAATGCCTTCAAACATGCACCCATACATGTACAAATTTCATTCATGTGCCATACTTGCACATATTCCATGCCATTCATACACATCAATTATTAGTTAATTAATTTATGCATGAGCTGTGACATCTCAATCCAACAACCAATTCAGTTACATCCATCTTTGATCCCCGATTTTCCAGCTTCTTTCTCAATCAAATTTGGACTAATAATTAGCCCAAAATTTTAAAATAACCATATACAAATTTATAATAATTTAAAATTCTACAAAAAAAACTCTTTCCAATCACCTTTCAATAGGTTTCCAGATTCCAACATTGGTCAATTACGATTACACTTCTTCCTCCCACCTTTTGCGTCCATCACATTAACATTCACCCTTTCTGAATTAACACAAAACAAGCCACATCAGGGAGAAGCCAAAGTTTTAGAAAGTATGGCACCTAAATAACAA
>JAXQQM020075411.1:0-12961 GCA_034641835.2 Pinus albicaulis | reverse complement strand
CCAAAAGTGGATTTTATTCATCTCTTTTCAGGATTTGCTGAACCACCCTCCACCCACTTAACTAGCAGTCCATTAAATTTTTCAAACCTCTAATATTCCAATAATCTGATAGAACATTTGGAATATTACAGTCCTCCCGGCCAACATGTTGCTTATTCCCAAGCAACTAAAAAAGTAAATGCTACATCAATACATATCCCTTCAAATGGAATCCTCATATGGAAGTTATCCCCATATCCTCCAATGTGTTATGAATTCCCAAATTCATAACTGCCTCTCTAAAATGTCTAGAATTGCCTACAACTATGTAGTTAGATGCCTTTCCTCATCAATAAGTCCCTAGGTGGCAACCATCCGCTGTGCAAGAGACTCCTCTGTGCATGAGATATATGAAGTGGAGTGGTTACTTCCCCAAGTGGAAAGTCCCAACTCATAAACTATCTCTCTAACCCATGCTACATGGAGTAGATTGTGTCTCTCCATGCTCCAATCTTTGGCCATGATAGCCTTGCTTACTCCAAGCATGATCTCAACACTGTGAAAAATAGGAAATAGATATATATGGGTGGACATGTAACATATTGGACTGTACTCTCCCAATAGCAACCACTGCAACAATGCCTTAGTTTCCCTATCACACCATCAACATACCAAGTATGGTATCCATACTCTCTCAAGAGAATCCACCGCAACAATGCCTCTTGCTTCCACACCACCTTATCATCATACCAAGTATGTTTTCCATACTCTCCTAATAGAAGCCAATGCAGTAAGGCCTCTTGTTTCCATCCTACATCATCATCAAGCAAGATAGGGGAGAATTTCAAACCATATTCTCCCAAGAGTAACCAAAGAGACAATGATTCTTGCTGCCACCTCACACCATCATAATGTAAATCGTGGAGCAACAATATACTAGTTGACATGTGTGATGTCAAATCAGACTAACATAACCAAGATCCTTGCTTCCACATCATGTGAGTGCCATGAAATTTCCCAAAAAATACTCCACCCATTGACATAGGATATGTCATGTGATGGCCAAACTCTCTCAATAGTAACCAGCACACTCATGCCTCATGTTGCTGCATCACACCAGTGCTATACAAGGCATGGATCATACAGATGTGAAAGGTTGGGTAGTAACCATACTCACCCAAAAGTAATCAGCACAACCATTCTTCTTGTTGCCATGTATCATAGATCTGCAAGTATCCTTTCAACCACTTTCTCACCATCCTCACCCATCCATCCAACTGTGGATGATGACTCCTCTCATGTTCCAGCTTGGTATCCACCCAATGGAGAATACCATCCTCGTCAATATTATGATAATATTTTCACTCCATAATATGTTGGAGTGCAACCTCATTGAGGTCTCTCCATAATATCCTCTCATCGATGTCCTAATAGAACCCTTGAGGTTCTGAATATGCTGTAGGCAGAAACTCCTCTTTGATTTGTGAGATGCTCATCAAGAAGACTCCATCCTGATAATGGAAAATTCTATCCATAAAAATATGTCCACCATCTATCATCTATCCCTCCAATGCTTCATAAGTGAAGTGGTCCTTGGAATGCTCCAAGAATAATTGGGCCCTGAACTCATCCTGCTGCTCAGTGATAGGGCGAATGATCTCCATGATGGTGCATCTATTGTCTCATGGCCATAATCAATGTTGAAATCATAGTTTTTCATTGGGCTAATTAGGACCATGCTCATCCTATCCTCTGAAACTCTACACTCCAGCCCAAAGTGTTGTGTGTGGCTCAACAATGAAAAACCAGGATGGTTATACATCTCCTCCATGAACAAGTCTAGGGTCCTCTACAAAGTGATAGTTTTCTGCTCCAAATCAGCAAGGTTCTCTAACCCTTGGTCATGTAATTTCCCAGATGGCATGATCTCACAAATTTCAAGTTGAGGTGCTGAAATAATATGGGATGGAAATTTTTGCAAACCTTGGATCAGCTGAAACTTGCGAACATCTTGCAGAGCCACAAGATTTCCTTGAACCGGTGCAATGGCTTCTCCAACTAGTGGTGATGGTGATGGATACTCCTCTTCTAATGTACCAGCGCTAGTATCTGCCTCCTATTCCTCATGCATCTCTTGAATCATGCATGGGACTCCCAATGTCAAGAGCTCAACACCATCTTACAAAGATGCACGTGCTCCTTCTCCTGATGCAAGTACTTCTGCAGCTGGTGTTGGTGGTAGTTTCTCCTTTTCCAGAGTGATAAGGATGACATCTTCCTTTGGATCCTCATGTACTTCCTCAATAATGTGGGAAAATGTCACAATGTTAAGTGTCTCTGATTTTATTCTATCAAAATTATTTACCACTCTTTGAGTGAATTCTGCATAAGAAATCACTCTTGCATGTTTCAGATGGCTGAACCACCAATCCTTTGCTTCACCTTCAAGGTGTAGCAGTGCAATCTCAACAACCTCTCTTTCCGCTAATGGGTGTAGTTAGAAAAATGCATCTAACTTCTTCCTCCAAGGATTTTTTGTGCTTGTGGATGATCCATCAAATGTAGGCAAGAAAAATCTATTATGTATGTTCATTTTTCTTTTATTACTGCTGCGGGACCTTTGTTCTTCTTTGAGCTAGAAAAATTGTTGGAGAGCTAGATTCTCCTTGAATGTTCTAGACTATGATTTGTAATCTGCAAGACATTTACTCATAATCTCATGCTCCAAGTTCCCTCCACCTCCATGCCATTCACCTTCCTCTTCAAAGAAAGTGGACATAGTAGATTGTTGTGGAATGCTCTGCATTTCCGGTTTCTTCTGTTGTTGATAGGAAGTGCTTGGACCTTCCTCATTCTGAAACCTTCTTGAGGTCTCTTTCTTCCTCTCCCTTATTATTTGTTTGACCTCCTTGGAGAGATCCTCCATAGATCTTAAAAAAAAGTGTGGAAAAAATTAATCCCTCTGCCATTATATATCTCTACCTTCTGCTTCTTCTTCTGATATCATAAGATGTATTTCCCACAAGTTGAGCCAAAGATCACGCTCTGATACCACTGTAATATCCCAAAATGGGAAGAGACAGTAGTACACAATATAATAGCTCGAAACTACAATAATGAAAAAATAAAATAAATACACCATAAAAATAGTCAGAACAACTTAGTCATTTTATTAATATGGAGGTGGAATACAATGTACAATAGTGTTCAAAATAGAAACACTCAAGCCAACAAAGAAGGCTAGAGTGACCCTGAAGTCCTCTCACAAAAGGCACTGCGTAATTTTTGATCTACTAGAGGCCATACTACACTATCCCTTCTACAAATCCTGGAAATATAACTGTTGGCTGAAATGGAATGCATAGATCAGGTTTTTCTGGAGCTCAAATGATGTTAGGATTTCAGATCCGAGCTCTATGATGAAAACTGAAAATAACACAGAAAGGATTTCCAGGTTGGATCACATTGGAAATTTACCCTCCTAGGGCTTGCACTATACAACTACTAGGTATTTAGATCTACTGCATTAACTAAAGATAATATGGCTGCAATGATATACAATCAGCTCAATGCATGAAGGGTTGATCCCTTCTTCAGATCTCTGAGCCAAAATCTTGAGATCTAGCTCCTCCTTCCGCCTCTCAAGTTGCAACTGCTGAATACAAAACTATTGGAATGGACTACACTGTCATAGAGGCTGAAGCTATAGCTTGATGTTAGATGATGAAATGCTGCTCAATAATTATGGAAACAATCTCACCAAAGTGAGTAGATGATCCATCACAGGATTTCCAGCTAAAACACTGGAAACTTCCATCCTCCAATAGATCTACAAGATTGTACTGCACAATTCTTGGGGGAACTGCTACTGCATGGAAGTGTATAATGATGGCCTAATGTCGGATATCAATATGATGCTCCTAGAAGAATAAAACGTAAGCACAAGGTGAAAGGATGAATCCTTCACCAATTTCCTAGCTAAAATGATAGAAACAACCTCCTCCTCTCAAACCCTCAAAAAGGAATTTGTAATTCCTCAATTTGTATGTGTTGTAGAGAGGGGTTGAATGTGGCACCAATGCCTAATCATGAATGGTTGCTCAAATAAACCTTCCCAGAGTAGGAACTTGAAGTCCCCCATGGGTAAGGGTGGGATTCCTGCTCGGGAACACCCGTGTGCTAAAAAACACTTCAGACTTAACTAAACAGCTGAAGCGTGCAAAGAAATTTCAAATGACAAATCAAGATCCAAAATCCAAATATGAAATCTGAGTTCTATGGCTGCCTTCACCTTCCTTTTATGTTTTTTGAGCCTCCCCTAGCCTTGGCCCACCTCATTAATGTGATGAATATGTGGTCACTAGCCTCCATGAGGATTGCGCTGTCTCTCCATGATCTCCATCATTTTTGCATTTAGTTTCCACTCTCTCCATCATGTGTGCATTTAATGCACCACTTCCTCCATCACTTCATCATTATTTCTCTATGATATTACTTTTATTTCTCTATGATCTTACTTTGACTCCTCCACGATCTCCATGATCTTCTCATTAATGATCCATGAGCTCCACTCTTCCTTCATTAATAAGTTGCTCTGCTACTCCATAATGCTGATCTAATATCTAAATAACCCACATACACACACCAAAAGTTGATTTTATTAATATATGGGGTTTATGGGTCCCTCCACCCTCTTATTTACTTAATTAATTAAGAAAATTAAGAACTCTAATATTTCAATAATCTCATGGAAAATTTGGAATATTACACGGCCTGAGCCACATTGTCTGCAATTTACCTAGAAAATCCTGGAATCTGGAATCATATAGTAGTGCCAAGTTACATTTTTGAAATGATTTATTTTTTATAAGTTGATCATGCCATTTAGCTCTTTTCTACTAAATAATGGAAGTTTATTCAAGATAAAATAGGTGTGCTTCATCTAACTCATTGAGCTGTTGTAGATGTTATGTTTGTGCCTCTATAAAATCCAATCCAATCTCGTTTGCAGTTTTAAGAGTTTTTATTTCGAATTCTATTGGAAAAATTGGTTCTTTTCTAAATACAAGATGATATGGAGAGTGGCCAGTAATGTCCAATCCAATATTGTTTGTATTTTTAAGAGTTTTTATTTCGAATTCAATTGGAAAAATTGGTTCTTTTCCAAAGACAAGATGATATGGCAAGTGGCTAGTAATGTTCTACCATGTCGTCCAATAATCCCACAGGGCTTTCAGAATCTTGGCCGCCCAATTTCGATGATTTTCAGATACAGTTTTAGTCAAAAATAACCTCCAGGACCTTGTTAGTACTCTCCACTTGTCAGTTTTCCTAGGGGTGATATGGGAAAGTAACTCTATGCTTAATATGATAGTTTTGTAGAGTGGCCAAAATTTTATGACCTATATATTGTGGTCCTCCATATATTATTACATCCCTTGGTAATACATATCGCACAAATAGTTCGAAAAGGAATTTAATCACTGCCTCCTTCGTATCTCTTAGAAAAGCTACTAATTCTACCCATTTAGTTACATAATCGGTGCAAACCAGTATGTACACTTTCTGATTTGACGACGGATTGAAAGGGCCAATGAAATCCAGTGCCCATATTTCAAATGGTTCCACTACCAATTGTGGTTGCAAGGGTATTTCATCAGCTTGGCCTGGACAACCCATCCACTAACAACTATCACATGCTTGAACGTACCTTTTTGCATTTTTCAATATTGTGGGCCAGGAATAGCCCATTTGAAGAATTTTAAGTCTGGTCCTACGGTCTGCAAAATATCCACTACAGGGTTCATCATGGCAAGCTCGTAGAATGTCATAAAATTCATCTTCTATGATTCACCTTTGGATTTAAAAGTTGGAGCCACTGTGGAAAAGACAACCACCAATCCAAGAGAAGCATGTGTTGCACTAAATAATTAGTTTCCTTTCTCGAGGTGACAGATGTGTTGGAACTTTCCCAGATGCCAGGTAATTTACTACATCAGCGTACCATGTGGTTTTCGTTGTCACTGCGAATAGACACTCTTCTGTGAAATGGTCATCTACCGGCTGAGAGTAATTTACATTAGGCACTTGAGACAGGAAATATGCAACAAATTTTTTTCCCTAGTCGATCCTTGATGGTGATATCAAATTCATGCAACAACATAACCATCATGTCACTCGCCCATTAGTAATGGGCTTGTTAGCTAAATATATAATAGCAAATTGATCTGTATACAAAAAACCAGATATCCTGTTATATAATGTCAAAATTTATTAATAGTATATATACCAACTAAAAATTATTTCATTGTTATTGTATAGTTTAACTCAGTAGGAGTGATATTTTTTCTAATGTAATAAATAACATAAGGCTTCTCATCTTCTTCTTGTCCAAGAATGGAGCCAATGGTTGTATCTGATGCATCCGCAAAAATGTGAAAGGGTGATGCCCAATTTGGTCCTCTTAACACTAGTGTTTTCGAAACCCATTTCTTGAGATCTACAAATGCAACATCATAATTGTTAGTCCATTTGAATTCTACATTACCTGTTAAAGTATACAAAGGTGTAGCTATCTTAGAAAAATGTTCTCTAAATCTGTGGTAATACCTTGAATAACCAAGAAAACTACTGACCTCAGTTTGTGTGCGGGGTATAGGTAACTTAAGTATTACATCAATTTTTTCTGAATCTACTTGAATTCCTAAAATAGAAATATAGTGTCCTAAAACTACACCTTCAGTCATCATCATATGGCATTTTTCATTACTTGACACAATCTAGTAGAAATGCATTGCTCAAGCACTTTTTCTAGATTTTTCTAAGCTTGATCAAAGTCATCCCAAAACGAGGTGAAATCGTCCATATATAATTCGAGTCCTTCATTGATTAGGTAAGAAACAACACTCAATATTTCTCTTTGGAACGTCGTTGGAGAATTACACAGTCCAAAGGATAAAAATTTGTATGTGAATGTACACCAGGGGCAGGTAAACGTGGTTTTATCTCGATCTTCTGGAGCAATCTGAATTTGATTGTAGCCACTGAAACCATCAAGGAAAGAAAATAATTTCATTATGGGTAAAGTATCAAGGACATGGTTATGAAGGGAAGGGTAAAATGGTATTTTTGGGTAGCTTTATTGAGTTCTCTATAGTCTACAAAAATACTCCATTTCCCATTTTTCTTAGAAAGGACTACTAATGGGGAGACCCATTTGCTGTCTGAATTGGGTATATGAAATTTACATCCAATAATTTCTACAATTCTTATTTCACAATGTCCCTGAGGTGTGGATTCAACCTTCTCTGGGGTTGACAAGCAGGACAATCATCTTTTTTGATATAAATGTGATGGGTGCATAGCTATGGGTCGAGACCTTTCATGTTTGAATATCCCCATGCAAAATCTTGTTTGTATTTATTGAGAACCTGAATTAATTTTTGTCGCTACTGATTTTAAAGACCAACATTAATATTAAGGGTTTTTCTCGGTTCTATTTTAATCGACATGTTGTTATGGAAAACAGTTGTAGGAATGTGATTGTCATTTAAATTCTCTAAGGGTTCTCCTTGTGCATCATTATCAAGAAGAGCGTTTATAATCTGTCTTGTTTGGTTTCCGTTAACAACATTTTTATTGATGAAGCTACTGATTACATCATCTTCTATTTGAATTCGAATTCCAAGGGCTTCATCCAATGTGAGGGGAGAGCACAAATTTTCTTCTTGGTATCTAGGGGGTGTAACTAGAGACTTGTAGTAGTCGGACTTGGTTTAGCAGGAGGATACAAAATAATATTTTTGACAACGTTTCCTTTAGAAATCATCATTTTGCATGTTAATCATCCTATATATGCATATGTTGTTACTAGCCAAGGCCTACCTAATATCAAAGGATGTCCATCTAGTCTACTTCTTAGGTTGATGACCAAGAAGTCTATAGGATATTCCCAGGATTCTACAGAGACAATGATATATTCCATGTTACCCTTGGGCTTAATCACTGATCTTTCGACTAATTCTAGTAGAGTCGAAGTTGGTTTTAAGGTTGTAATACCAAGGATATTACAGGTCTCATAAGTCGAAAGGTTAATAGCTTCTCCCAGGTCTACCAATGTGTTTGGAAAAGTGCAGTCGTGTATTTGAACAGTCACTACAAGACTTCCTCGATCTTTGTATTTAACAGGAACCTATTTTTCTAAAATAAGGTCAGATAGTTTTCCTACAATGTGAATTGTGGGTGGACTTTTGGTTTTCTCCTAGGCTTTTTCCCACATAATTCTTTGATCGTTTTGGAATAAATTGGGATATCTATGATGGCCTAAAGGAGTGGAATTTTGATACACAAATTTTTCAATTCCCCTACCATATCAAATTCAACATAAATGATTGGTTTAGTTATCATGAGTCTCTCAGGGAATGGAGGGGAAGCATTTATGATTTTCTCATATTATTGTTGCTTGACATTGTTTCCTATCGATTTTGTTTATGAAATAATCACAATCGAAGGATTTGTCACAGTTTGTTCTTATTTATCATTTTATTGTTCTCGACCAGTATGATTTTCTTCATGAGAAATAATACATCTAGATCTTAACTGGAGCTCATTGCATCCTACGAGATTTATTTCATAGACCAGATTTTTAATGATTTGTATGTAACTAACAGGTCTATTGTTAGGGTTAGGATTTGGCTGAGCCAACAGTTGAGGACACATGGGAGGTTGAGGATTAGGAGGCAAATAAAATGGAGCTTGCATTGTAGTTTGGGATTGAGGGATCGTTCCTATGGGGGGATTAACCAATCCCATAGGGCGCTGCCAATTTTTAAGGCACATTGGATTTTGCAAAGATGTCTTCAACCGCTGTGTGGGATAGGAATTATTAATGGAATTTTTCCATGATGGGGTAGAGTATTAAGAATTTGGCTATCTTGGTTCAAAAAATGATTGGCTAGTCCATGGTGAGGTAGGATATTATTGGGATTTACAAGAAGAATTGAACTATGATTATGCCTGGCATGCATTTCCAAAAAAATTTTGTTGAACATACTATATAGAATAAAACAAGAAGGGATCTTGCATCATACATGAAGGGTGAGACTTCAATTTTCGACGCTGAGCCATAAGGTATGCTACTTATGTTTCCTCCTCGACTTCTTTAAATACTACTTTTAATCCTGGTAACGATGGACACTGATCTATCGAATGCTCCTTAGTGCAGATACCACACGTTCAAATCATGTCCAAAGGACACTTCCTTTCAATATTTTTTTTTGGAAACATGGATAGAATATGGTCATTGTTCGCTCTGCCTCAGCTTGCTTCTGTTTAGCCTGCAAAATGTCTAACTACGTAGTCAGTGTGCCCAAAATATCTATTTTAAAATATTCTAAAATATTACCAATTTATGTTCGCGTTACACCACCACAACCCGTGGTTTTCCTAATTCAGGTGAGAGGATCTCGTACTCCAGACCTAACTCATGTGTTATCATGTGAACACCAGATATAAAATTTAAAAATATTATCATATTCCTCTTGATAAATATCACCTTGAATAATTCAATTCAATGTCTATCCACTCATATTTCATTCCTTTTATTAAAGAAACTTTCAGTACTTCTTTTGGTAAGGTATCATAAGGCAATATATGTAAGTTGTACTAAAATTTCTCAATATATTCTTCTAAAGTTTCACTATATTTTGCAGTCCTTTTAAATTTTCATATTTTAAATCCTTGGATTGAAAATACTCCTTATATTTAGTAAGAAAATAATTTTTCATCACATTCCAAAAATCTATAGTGCCTCCTCCTAAGCCCATAAACCATCACAAATATGCTCCCTTCAAAGTGGAAGGAAACAATTTCAGTTTCTGAGGATCAGTGATATAATCATATCTGCTGCACAAAACATCAAATTCAAATAAGAAGGCATCTGGATCCGCTAAAGTCATCCCATGAAAGGTTGGGATATTTTGTAATGGGATCGCCTTCATTGGAGCATTAGCGATTGGATCGATAGTAGGATATTCCAATGTTGAGGTTTGGTTTTGTTTTCCTTGATTTGCCATCTGATAAAAAAATTTCTAGTAATCTTTAGGAATTTCGTGATTAGGGGGTGTTATTTGAGTAGTAAAATTATGGTTATTATTTGTCTCTAGAGGGGGTTTTACTGGGCTACTTAAGTCTGGGATTTCAGGTGTTCTTCCTTCTACCAGGATCTAAGGAGATCCAGATTTTGAATATCATAGATCTGCTCCACTATTTTCTGCTTCTCCTTCTTTTCAATTACAATAATTTCCCTCTTGTGAAGTACCGGAGTGTTGAATAATTGTTCTTTGAAGCTTTGCTCAGATCCTTCATTTTTTCTCTGAATCTTAGCATGGGCTACAATTAGTGATTCTGTTGCTTGAGGTATTATGGTAGAGCGCTTCCTAGATGTTGTTCAGGGTCCTACTGATGCTTGAGACTCAGCTTTCCGAATGATTTCGTCAATAAAGTTCGTCCTCCCAAGGCTCACCGGTCCCTGGGTTTTGGTAGTTTTCGATAATGGTTTATGTTATAATACTGCTTGATTCATATTATTTTTCTTATTCATGCACACTTACATAGCCTAAGCTTATCAACCGAAAGTGGGCACTAGGCACAAGCGTTTTACTTGTCTCATGTGTAGGTTCTTACCTTCCGTCTTCAATACCTGTCCTTCTAGAGATATAAACTATGATTTGAAAACCTCCCAGAAAACGATGCCAAAATGTTGGGCACTAAGATGACTCCTAAAAATCAACTTAAACATACCTTCATTAATCTTATCAACCTGGGATTCATCTTTTATTTCAAGACTATCGAAAAAATATATGCAAATATAGAATCTCAGATTACGAAATAGTGCGAAGCAATCACTATGGAAGAATTACAAGAAATATTAATCATTGTAGAAATTAATGATTCATAATAGGAAATGATTACTTCTACGGCTATAATTATACTATTCATTAAATAAATCTATTCTAACTTATCAACCACTCTGGCTATTCCATAATACTTCACAAAATCAATTGCATAAGGAAAGCTATTAAATCACACAAATGCGTGGAAATCTTACTTATCAGAGATAAATCATGGAATTCGCAAAATCACACCTTCATAGTTGTATAACTAATTCACACAATTCAATCAACAATTTCAGGAAATGTATAACTGAATTAAAAGATGGAAAGTTCAAACAATTAACTACTATAAGAAAGAAACAAAAAATCAATAACACAACTAATGTGAATATCACAACCAATGAATAGTGATACATAACAGACAGTAGATCCTCTAGGGACTGGGCCCAAGGTCTCTGGAAGAAATACCTTGGATAACTCAATATAGAAGAACTAAATTAAAGTCTCACAAAAATTCATTAACTTCAAAATGTTTTACAGAATAACCTTGAGAAAGTTCAAAGTTGGATTTTTGTTTGCAATACATAATTAAAACGTACAATCAAGAATTCATTCTATCTTTTTACTATCGTCTTATATATTATATTTATAAACTAACAATGGAGCTATCCAGAGAATCGGAAGATTCTAAGGATTGTTCATTAAAATATAAAGTCTCTTAATAGAAATAAGTAGCTCTCCTTGATTTTCTATATTCATACATACTCATGCCTTGAGTTGTATTTTTCCAGAAATAAGGTGACGGTCTATCCATGAGCATTCTCCACTATCTCGGAGGAACAATAATTGTTCAATTAAACCAATATGCACACAGATTTACTCAAATTAATACTTTCTAATATATAAAATTCTTAAATTAACTATACCACTTATTAACTAATTTCGATTATCCTTTTCTTCTCAAGTCATTGTAAACTAATGATAAAACACCGCATTGCACGATTAATTTGTCACCCGATCTTACCATTCCAAATCCACTTTTAATGGAGGACCCATTATGTGACACGTGAACACGTCATGCATGAAAACTTATCATCAGGCCATCCTACGAGTACTGAGCTTCATTTCCCCTTGAGACATCTCCTTGCAAAATCCATGAAAAGCAACTCTTTTTGCATTAGGCGCGGGTGAGCGAGTTCTTGCTCGCGCCACTCGGGAAATCCACAGCAAGGGTCGCGCCACTTGGCGCTATGTCATAGAGCAGCAATCGCGCCACCCATTTTAAGGACTTTTTTTTAAATATGGATGGCGGAAGTTGAGTTCAAACAAACTCACAAACCATTGCCTATCTTGAGTTGGGAGGTTTGGCTGCGGGAGTTCTATGGAAGGGAATTGGTTTTGCCACCTCCCATGGAACCTTCCTTGTTGATAGGGCCAATCCCATAATAATAGGGATCCCAAATCCCTCCTTCCCCATCTATAAAAGCTTGCTCAGATCCATGGCAAGCTAGTCTTGAAGTGCTGAAGCTTTGCATCTCCCTATTCCCAAGTGCCTTTGTGCTGTAAAGAATCCCTTCTTTCCCTTAAGGCCCATTAAAGCGAGAAGACCATTGTTACGAGACTCTGGAGAGGTTTCCCTTTCCTTGGCGAGCTTTGCGAGACGTGGACAACCGGAGACCCGTTCGAAGGAAGCTGCGACGTCAGAACTTGGTTGTAACTTCTATTCGTTTATCACTTTAATAGATGACTATGATTATGGTTCCACTCCTTTTCCTATCATGTTAATGCGAGTAATATCTTTTCTGACCGATGTTTAGTTACGTATGTTGGTTCCTATGCATGTATCTGTTCGTTTCTTCTGCGTGCAGGTGTTCATCCACGGAGATCGTGGAAGGATTGTGATCTGCCAGGGCTGAAGGACGGGGACATCTTCTTCTTCGGATCTAGCGTTGGAATCCAGGTAGGCTCTTATCCCAAGTCTTTCATTTCGTAACTAGGAGCTTGCGTCATAGCATTGTTTGTTTGTTGCTAGACCCCTGCTGGGCTAGTAGGGATCGCCTCTGTCCGCAGAGGGGATTTACCTCCTCAAC
>JAXQQM020070485.1:0-11331 GCA_034641835.2 Pinus albicaulis | reverse complement strand
GGTACGCGTCAAACGGAGATCGTATGCCAAAGTTACGCCCCTGGGAAGTTGAAACACCAATTTACCCAAACGGGGCCCATAGTTTTGGCGCTTCATCTCATAGGGTTAGGGTTTTGGATGTTTTGCTGAACCCTTAGTTAAACCGAGAGGGGGGATATTGAACTGGCTTTAACACATTCATGGATTTTTGGAACTTTACACCTTCATTCATGTCCAAATTAATATGTGAGTAATCTTAGAATGTGAGCAACAAGTATTAATATAATATAACAATAGACTTAATATGAGAGCAGCAGGTATTAAGTAGATGATATAAATTAGATCAACACATAAACATCATGCACAGAGACACCAGATATAAGTGGAAACCCATAAAGGGAGAAAACCACATCTTATTATTGTTGTGATGCAAAGGCAAGCTCCAACTCCCTCTCACCACTGTTTTTCTGCAGGCACCAACCTACATTAGGCTCCAACCTCAATTCTGCAAGCTACAACTTGCAAGGAAGCACCAACTCCCTTCAATTTTTTGCAGGCACCAACCTACAGGAGGCTCCAACCTCAGTCAGCTACAACTAACAGCTATCAAGCTGCAACTTGATAGGGAAGCTCCAAATTCCTCAATTTATCAAACTGAATGTTTGCTGATTTACCTCAGATATCAGCTTTGTTCTGTAGCATCTCTTTCTGATCTTCTTTTCTTAATCTTCTCTGCCTCACTCTTCTATACTCTGCATTCTCTATATTTACTCTCTCTAACCTCCCTTATGCATATCCAGTTGATATTATTTATAGAGTTCCTCACATGACTGTTTGTATTTCACAAAGAATTTTGAGTGAACAATCATAACTCTTTGGCTTCTGTCTTCTCATTCCTTTTATCTGCTCATTCAGAAAATATAACTGTAGGTATCAATTTAACGTTATAGTGGGATATTTGTTCTCTTCCGGAGACTTGCCAATGCATCACAAAAATATAAATTAAAATTATTTACAATCAATTACAATGAGAATTCCAGCTCAACTCATTCAGCCTTTTGGATTGCTACGCACTTGTCTTTTCTTTGACTGTGTGTGTTTTTTCCTTTTCGGCTCTGCTAGCTCTCCTGTCCTCTGCCGTGGTGTAACTGCTATGTGTCTCTTGGAAATGTAACAATAATGAATCATTTTAATAACACTGCTCTCTTTTTTTTTCTCTCTTATTTTCATCAACAACCACGCCTCTCTTTTCCGTTTCACTATATTCATTTTCCCTGTTCATTGCAGTTGTATAACTGTTGCCTGTACAGTTGAATTTTAATCGAATATAACAAAAATAACTCTCGACGTCATTATAGAACCTTTTTAGCAAAAAACGAATATATCTGTACTCTCAATCTTTATCATGAAATAAGTCCTCAACCATCAAAGATGTAACCTTTGGTTTTGTATTGAAAACAAATGCTTTGACTCATTAAATATACATTCCGGATTTATCATTCTTATAAAAAAAATATCTACTCGTCAATCAAATGTTTTATAACATTTTTAATAAATCATGGGCTTTATATCAATTAACAACCAATTCTGACCTTTAGAAGCTCTGGGTCCCACAACTTTATATATTCTAAACTCTTCTGCTCTAATCGCCGATGCGATGAATGATTTGCTTTGACGCGGAACTTAAGGCCTGTATAAATCACAGTTTATAAGTCCATCGGGTCCAATTGTTCATCGCAATCGCAATATTTAATATATTGCTCCAATGGCCTGCTCCTCCTCCGATGCGATTGACCACTGTTGCGATTACTCCGATTGCGATTAATCGCAATCGCAACTTTTAGTTGCATGTTCCGATATTCTGCTTTAACTCCGATTGCGATTGGTCACTGTTCATTTAAATGTGCCGATGCGATTAGAACTGGAACTCAAACCTGTAAGATCATAATTTATAGACCCATCGGGTCCGGGCTTCAATCGCAATCACAATCTTTTAACATAGTGCTCCGATGTTCTGCTTCTTTCCGATGCGATTGATGTATTGCTTTCGATTGCGATTGATCGCAATCACAACTCCCAATTTACATGTTTCGCTGCACAGTTTTTCTTCGATGCGATTGGGAAAGGGTCCCACCATATAAGGCTTTGTTGCCTTTGGTTCTTTTGATTTCGGGCTCAATAATATGAACCATATGCCTTGTGTTATACCTTTGGTCCCTTGTCCATTAAAGCGCTCCATATAAATACATATATATATATGCTTTGAACCTTTGTTTATATGATCTGGGCTTCATCGCAATCACAATTATTTGGTTGCATGTTCTGACACATATCAATTATGGTTTATAAACCCATCGGGTCCGGGCTTTCAATCGCAATCGCAACCTATTATTGACCTGTTCCGCTGTCAATTTTCCGATGCGATTGGGAAATGGTCCCACCATATAATATTTTTTTTGTTTTAAAAATAGAACAATGGGACCTTTATTTGTTTACTCTTGCGCAAAAGCATATAATACATATACGTAAATGCCCGCCGGGTAATGATTTTTAATAAGGTTTGCATATATATATACTAAGCGTCGAAGTTATACGATTTCGACCATGTTTACGTATCCTCCACTGCATATTCTCGAAATTAAAAATGGCTCGCTCGCCGTGATAATGGCTCGTCGATAACGCCTTCCAGCTTTCATATTTTCTCGCTCTCCCTCGCTTCTATCTTAGCCGTTCTTCTTTCTCTCGTCTCCTCGCCATTGCTTTCGCTTCCGTCGTTAGTATTAAACATTTCACGCCTTTCCAATTCGTCTCCTTTGCTTCCTTTGTTCACTTCTTTCCTGCCTCCTTTGTCTGTCTCTGTCTTTTCTGCCTCTATTACCATCAATGAAAACATTTCCAACAGTCTCCCCCTTTGGCATTGATGGCTATACACTTTCTTTGTTTGCCTGCTCTTCCTCCTGTTGCTTTCTCTTCCTCCCCCTTTGACATCAATGGCAAGGGGCTTGAATTCTTAGTGTATATTCTATTCTTTGATCCCGTGTCTTCATCCTTTTTCAACATTTCGTGCATTTCCTCTCTCTAAAATTTTCTGACTTTGTACGTTGCTACTCCAAACTTTGGATTAGATTTAAAACACTGACCCTTTAGCCTTTTTCATTGATTCTTTTATGTTAGATGTATTTTGATCCTGAGGACCTGGTTCATGCTTCCCTTGCTGGTTGATCTCCCCCTGGAATGATATTTTCGTTTATGTTCTCCCCCTGAAACTGTGCTTTCTCTTCATATCAGAGAGTAGCATCTACAGATGCTACCCCTAGTCTGTCTCTCAAATATTCAAATGGTTCTCTAGCAAGTGGTTTGGTAAATATATCTGTTGTATGTTCTTTTGTTGGTACATACTCCAGTTTTACTATCTTTTGAGCCACTTGTTCTCGGAGAAAATGATACTTGATTGGGATATGTTTAGTTTTTGAGTGAAGCACAAGATTTTTAGATATACTTATAGCACTTGTATTATCACATTTGATTGAGATAGGTTCATCAATGCTTACCTTCATGTCTTGGAGGGTTTTCTTCATCCACATGACTTGTGTACAACATGCTGCTGCTGCTATATATTCTGCTTCTGCTGTAGACAGAGAGATAGATGTTTGTTTCTTGCTTAACCATGCCACCATACTTTCTCCTAGATAGAAAGCACCTCCACTTGTGCTTTTCCTGTCATCCACACAGCTGGCCCAATCTGCATCTGTGTATGCTGTCAAGGTGAAGCTTTTTCCTTTAGGATACCAAAGTCCATACTGAGTTGTTCCTTGTAGATATCTGAATATTCTTTTGACTGCAAGAAGGTGATTTTGTTTAGGTGTTGCTTGATATCTAGCCATTATTCCTACTGTTAGCATGATGTCTGGTCTTGATGCTGTCAGATACAACAGACTTCCTATCATGGATGTATAGAGTTTTGTATCTATATCAGCAGACCCATCATCAGCACACAGCTTGCATCCCATGATCATGGGAGTTGACACAGGTTTGCAGTCCTCCATTTTGAACTTTTTCAACATTTATTTTAAGTATTTTTCCTGTGAGATGAATGTGCCTGTGTTCTTTTGCTGAATTTGAAGTCCTAAGTAGAAACTGAGTTCTCCAATCATGGACATCTCAAACTCTGATTTCATCTCCTCAGCAAACCCTTTTGCAAGTTCATCTCTGTTGCTTCCAAACATAATGTCATCAACATATACTACAACAATCAAGAGTTCATTTTCATGGGCTTTTATGTATAGATTGTTGTCTACTCCACCTCTCTTAAAGCCTTGTTTTTGCAAATATTTATCTAGTCTTGAGTACCAAGCACGAGGAGCCTGTTTCAGTCCATAAAGAGCCTTCTTCAGTCTGCATACATAGTCTTCTTTGTCTATTAATGAGAAGCCTTCTGGTTGTTCCATGTAGACTTCTTCTTCTAAGTCTCCATTCAGAAATGCAGATTTTACATCCATTTGATATACCTTGAAGTTTTGGTAGCATGCAAATGCCAGGAACATTATGATAGCTTCCATTCTGGCTACAGGGGCAAATGTTTCATCGTAATCAAGTCCTTCAATTTGTGAGTATCCTTTGCAGACAAGTCTGGCTTTATTCTTGATTACCTGTCCTTCTTCATTCATTTTATTTTTGAATACCCATTTTGAGCCTATGACATTTTTCTCAGTGGGTCTAGGAACTAGTTCCCAGGTATTGTTCTTCTCAATTTGGTCCAATTCTTCATTCATAGCATTCACCCAATACTTGTCCTTGCTAGCTTCTTCAAATCTCTTTGGCTCTACTTGTGATAACATGGCTATGTATACCTCTTCTGTCTGTTCAGTTAGCTGCCTTCTAGTTTGGACCCCTACTCTCTTGTCTCCAATGATCTGATCTTCAGGATGGTTCTTCTAAGTATATCTTGAGGGAGCTTTAGAACTTAGCTCTGTATCTTCTGTTGTCTTGCTTGTTTCCTCATCATCTTGGTTTTCTTCTTCATGGTTGTCTGATGGATTGCAGCAGTCAGTATCTCTTGTATTGTTTGGAAGTTCTTCATCAAATCTCACATCAATGCTTTCTAATATTTTCCGAAGAGTCTTGTTGTAGCACCTGTACCCTTTACTTTTGGATGCATATCCTAGAAATATCCCTTCATCTACTCTTGCATCAAATTTTCCAAGATTTTCATCATTATTCTTTATGTAACACTTGCTTCCAAAGATTCTAAAATGTTTGATTGAAGCTGGTTTCCCATGCCAAAGTTCATAGGGAGTCTTGTCACTGCTTGGCCTTAAGTGAGCTTTATTAAGGATATGCACCGCTGTGTGTACCGCTTCTGCCCAGAAGGTTTGAGGAATATTATTCTCCTACATCATGGCTCTGGCAATTTGTTGAACAGATCTGTTTTGTCTCTCTGCTACTTCATTCTGCTGAGGTGTCCCTGCAATAGTAAATTGTTGTTTTATGTCATATTCATTGCATAGATCTGTAAAGTCATAATCTATGAATTCACCTCCTCTGTCCGATCTGATGCATTTTAGCTTGCATCCTGTCTAATTTTCTGCTAATTCTTTGAATATTTTGAATTTGTCTAGAACTTCCGATTTATTCTTGAGAAATGCAACCCATGTCATTCTGGAGAAATCATCTATTATCAGCATGAAGTAGGATTCTCCACTTGGTGTTTTAGTTCTTTCAGGTCCACACAAATCCATGTGCACAAGCTAGAGTGGTCTTCTTGTTGATAACTCATCTTTGGCCTTGAAGGATGTGCGAGTCTGTTTGCCTAATTGACATGATTTGCATATGGTATTAGAAGGCCTCTTTATTTCTGGCATGTCTCTGACAGCTTTCTTCTTGCTTAGTCTGATGATGTGATCAAAGCTGAGATGTCCCAATCTTTTATGCCATAACCATGACTCTTATAGTTTGCTAAGATGACATGCTTCATCTTCCTCTTTCACAATGTAAACATTACTCTCTGTTTGAACTCCTTTGAGCAGAGTCTTACCTGTGGTGCTTGATCTGACTTCACAATCTTGTGCTCTAAAAAGAACTTCACAGCCTTTGTCACACATCTGACTAACACTCAGTAAATTTGCTTTCAGCCCATCTACAAATAGTACATCTTGGGCCTTTCCTCTGCCATTGTCTATGCTGACTGAGCCTTTTCCCTTGATCTTACCTGATTTATCATTGCCAAAAGTAACATTGCCAGATTTCTTTTCATCAAGAGTTATAAACTTTCTTTTGTCTCTAGTCATGTGTTTTGAGCAGCCACTGTCCAGGTACCACTGGCTTTTCAGGTCTTGAGCAGTTAGAGCCAAGTCACATTTGTTCTCCTTCTTTATCCATTGGTAGCACCCTTTTGTTTGGTATCTTTTGTGAGATGATAGGCTACATCTTCTGAGAGGACATTTGGAAGGCATATGTCCAAATTGATTGCATATACAACATTTGATCATAGTTTTTGCAGAATTGTGAGTATGAACAAAATTTCTTTGATTCATAAACCTCCTTGAGGTGTTGAACATCAATCTTTGTCCATACTTTCTACATTCAATAATTTTATGGCCAAATTCCTTACAATAAAAACAATAACCATAGAAGTTATTTGCATACCTGATGTAAGTTTGTTTTCTCCATTTGTTTGCTTGAGACAATCTCTTCACTGTTTGCATCTTTTGCTAGTTTGAATTACTCTTCCTTGTATGAAAATATGCAGCAATGTGTCCTAGCTTGTGGCAGACATAACAGGTGGTATTCTTCATAGGAGGAAAGAATCTCCTTTGATGTTTTCCAAATTTGACATACTTGGGGGTCTTAGTATGTATTACATTCTTTGCTACTAGTGGTTTCTTCTGATCTCTGTCTTCCTCATTACAGGTTTCTTCTTTTGTAGGAATTGTTTGAGCTGCTTCATCATTCTTCTTTGCTTTTACAAAAATAATCTCTCTGTTTTCCTTTTCTTTTCTTTTACTTGATTCTCCTTCATAGCCTATTCCAGTTTTTATCATAGGAGATCTTTGAGCACCAAGAATTTCATTCAACTTATTAGAGCTTGTTGTTTGAGAAGAGTTTATAACCATTTTCCTTTGAGAATTTTCTAATTTCTTCCTGAGACATATTACTTCTTCTTCCAACTTTTCTTGTTCCTGAGTTTTTTCTTTGATTTTCTTAAGTAACATGTCCTCTATCTTCTTGGCTTCTTCAAGCTCTATCTTTAGCTGCATCAGGACTTCTGAATTTTGTTCCTCTTGTACATACTTGAGGAGAATGTCCTTTTGTTTTCTGCATTTCAGCTTGAGTCTATCAATCTCTTCCAGAGCACTTCTTAGTTCCCCCTCAAGGTCGACTTCACCTTCTTCTTCTTCATCTTCTAGCAGGAGACCTTCAAGTTCTTCTATAGCCATCAATAAAAATTCAGAGGTTCCATCTTCACTTGAGAGTTCATCTGGATCTTCAGATGTACTATTGTCTTGTTGAGCATAGAAGGATTTTTTGCTGAACTTCTTTCCTTTTTTCCAGTTCTTTGATGTATTTTTCTTTGACTCTTGAGCCCGATTCCTTACTTTCTTGTGAGGACACTTAGTAGCATAGTGTCCAACTCTTCCATAGTTAAAGCACTTGAAAGGAAGTTTACCTTTGTATTTACCTGAGCCTCTATCCAATTTCTTGACAAAATTTTCCTCTTCTTCATCTGAGCAAGAGCATATGTCTTCCTCTTCTTATTTCTTCTTTTCTGTTTTAAAGGCTGCCTCCCTTGTACTTGGCTTCTACTGTGGGAGCCTCATCTCGTATGTTGTTAAATTTCCAAGTAGTTGGTTCATGGTCAAGGTCTCCCAATCAGTTGTTTCTTCTATTGCAGACACCTTGGGATTAAACCTGGATGGAAGAGATCTTAGAATCTTTTGCACAATTATACTTTCTGGCATGGTTTCTCCAAGAGCTTTCATATTGTTAACAATTTTTGCAACTTTTAGGAAGAAACTGTCAATGTCTTCATCATCATTCATTTTTAAGTTCTCAAACTAGGCTCTATAGACTTGAAGTTTGGCAGTCTTTACTTTCTTGTCTCCCTCATGGATGTTCTCCAGAGTATCCCACATCTCTTTGGCAGTGTCTTTGTGCATTACTTTGATAAACTCTGCTTCACACAATCCATTCAAGATGGCATTCATGGCTTTTGTGTTAGCTACAAAATCTTGTTTGGATTCTTTCTCTGAGTCAGTTGCCTTTGGGGCATATCCTAATTCCACAGCACCCCAAACTTCTATTCCTAGAGACATTATGTATGTCCTCATCCTGATTTTCTAGAAGGCATAATTTGCACCTGTAAAGAAAGGGGCTTTATTGGTTGAAGATCCTTCTTTACTAGCCATCCTGAGAACCTAGAATCTCCTTTCAGTTGTTAAACTGGTACAAAGGAACCTGCTCTTATACCAATTATTGAACCCTTATTTAAACTGAGAGTGGGGGGTGAATCAGTTTAACACATTCATGGATTTTTGAAACTTTTCATTAAAACTTATTTACCCTTCATTTCATGTCCAACTTAATATGTGAGTAATCTTAGAATGTGAGCAGCAAGTATTAATATAATATAATAGTAGACTTTAATATGAGAGCAGCAGGTATTAAGCAGATGATATAAATCAGATCAACACATAAACATCATGCACAGAGACACCAGATATAAGTGGAAACCCATAAAGGGAGAAAACCACATCTTATTATTGTTGTGATGCAAAGGCAAGCTCCAACTCCCTCTCACCACTATTTTTCTGCAGGCACCAACCTACAGGAGGCTCCTACCTCAATTCTGCAAGCTGCAACTTGCAAGGAAGCACCAACTCCCTTCAGTTTTCTGCAGGCACCAACCTACAGGAGGCTCCAACCTCAGTCAGCTACAACTGACGACTATCAAGCTGCAACTTGATAGGGAAGCTCCAACTTCCTAAATTTATCAAACTGAATGTTTGTTGATTTACCTCTGATATCAGCTCTGTTCTGTAGCTTCTCTTTCTGCTCTTCTTTTCTTGATCTTCTCTGTTCTCTATACTCTACATTATCTATTTATTATTCCCATCCTTCTGCACATTCAAATGGATATTACTTAGAGTTCTCACATGACCTGCTATATTTAGGAAAGACTTGAGCAATAATCATGACTGCTTCTCGTCTTCTCATTCCTTTTATCTTCTCATTCGTAAAATATAACCTGTAGGTGTTGAACACATTAAAAGGATATTTGTTCTCTTCCGGAGACTTGCCAATGCATCACAACAATATAAATTAAAATTATTTACAATCAATTAGAATGAGAATTCCATCTCAACTCATTCAGCCTTTTGGATTGCTGCGCACTTGTCTTTTCTTTGACTGTGTGTGTTTTGTCCCTTTCGACTCTGCTAGCTCTCCTGTCCTCTGCCGTGGTGTAACTGCTATGTGTCTCTTGGAAATGTAACAATAATGAATCATTTTAATAACAATGCTCTCTTTGTTTTTCTCTCTTCTTTTCATTAACAACCCTGCCTCTCTTTTCCGTTTCACTATATTCATTTTCCCCGTTCATAGCAGTTGTATAACTGTTGCCAGTACAACTGAATTTTAATCGAATATAACAAAAATAACTCTCAGCGTCATTATAGAACCTTTTTAGAAAAAAATGAATATATCTGTACTCTCAATCTTTATCATGAAATAAGTCCTCAACCATCAAATATATAACCTTTGGTTTCGTATTGAAAACAAATGCTTTGACTCATTAAATATACATTCCAGATTTGTCATTCTTATAAAACAAATATCTGCTCGTCAATCAAATGTTTTATAACATTTTTAATAAATCATGGGCTTTATATCAATGAACAACCAACGCTGACCTTTAAAAGCTCTGGGTCCCACATCTTTATATATTCTAAACTCTTCTGCTCTAATCGCCGATGCGATGAATGATTTTATTTGACGCGGAACTTAAAGCCTGTATAAATCATAGTTTATAAGTCCATCGGGTCCAGTTGTTCATCGCAATCGCAATCTTTAATATATTTCTCTGATGCCCTGCTCCTTCTCCAATGCGATTGACCACTGTTGCGATTACTCCGATTGCGATTAATCGCAATCGCAACTTTTAGTTGCATGTTCCGATATTCCTGCATTAACTCAGATGGGATGACTCACTTTGCAGATATTTCCGATTGCGATTAATCGCAATCGCAACTCCCGGTTGCATGTTCCGATGCTCTGCTTTAACTCCGATTGCGATTGGTCACTCTTCATTTAAATGTGCCGATGCGATTAGAACTGGAACTCAAACCTGTAAGATCATAATTTATAGACCCATCGGGTCCGGGCTTCAATCACAATCGCAATCTTTTACATAGTGCTCTGACATTCTGCTTCTTTCCGATGCGATGATTGTATTGCTTCCGATTGCGATTGATCGCAATCACAACTCCCAGTTTACATGTTCCGCTGCACAGTTTTTCTCCGATGCGATTGGGAAAGGGTACCACCATATAAGGCTTTGTTGCCTTTGGTTATTTTGATTTCGGGCTCAATAATATGAAACATATGCCTTGTATTATACCTTTGGTCCCTTTTCCATTAAAGCGCTCCGTATAAATACATACATATATATCTATATATATATGCTTTGAACCTTTTTTTATATGATTCGGGCTTCATTGCAATCGCAATTCTTTGGTTGCATGTTCTGACACATATCAATTATGGTTTATAAACCCATTGGGTCCAGGCTTTCAATCGCAATCGCAACCTGTTGTTAACCTGTTCCGCTGTCAATTTTCCGATGCGATTGATAAGGGTCCCACCTTATATTACTTCTTTTGTTTTAAAAATAGAACAATGGGACCTATAGTCGTTTACTCTTGTGCACAAGCATATAATACATATATGTAACGCCTGGTTGGGTAATGATTCTCAGAATAAGGTTTGTATATATATATACTTGCCGCTTGGGTTATACGATTCCCGGAATTGTGTTTATGTATCCTCCAGCTAGGGTAGCGATTCTCGAAATTAAAAATGGTCGCCTCCTCGATGTGATAATGGCTCCGACTCGCCCGCCTGCTTCTCCGATAACGGCTCCTTTTCGTGCTCTTCGTTTCCTAGGCCTCTTCCGCCTTAGCTGTTCTTCTTTTTCCTTCCCCCGTCTCCGCCATTGCTTCCACTCGCCTGATAGCTTACATTTCGGGCGTCTTCTTCCTACTGCCTCCTTTTGCTTCCTTTGTTCACTCTTTTTCTGCCCTTGTCGGTCTCCGTCTTCCTGTCATCTATTGCCATCAATGATAACATTTCCAACAT